>JASANE010006803.1:0-72448 GCA_030248225.1 Trileptium ribeirensis
AATAAGGGAGAAGGGGCGACGTTTTCATGTTTTCTTACGTACATGGATATCGGACAACTCTAAGTCGCCCTTCTGCCCCGACATTTACAATAAAATTTACAAAAGTTCCACTGAAATTTATACAAATTACGGAAACTCATCAAATTCTACTAAAAGTTATCGAATATTTACTGAAACTTATCAAATATTACAAAACTTCTGGCAAATTTTTCCAAATGTTCCGCGAATTTCCCTAAATTTTCGTACATAATCTTAAAACCTTTGGAAATTCTACGTAAATTTTATAACAATCTCTAAACCTTTCAAGCTGAATCAAATCATGGGCTGTGCATCTGCAATTTAAAGGAGAAATTTTCACGCAAATTCATCATCTTACGAGATTTACACTCTTACCCTAAGTAAGGAGTCTAATAAATCCAAAAAAATTTTAAGAGATGTAACAGCCCCAATTTCCAAAAAACGAGGGAACGTTAAAAGTATGCTAAATCCGTAGGAGAAAATGGGAATGGACGACCGGATACCGGTGGAGTGTGACCTCCTTTTGAATTAATATAATTGTGCCGTATCGTATTGATTATGAAATAAACAATTGTATTTCGTTATAGTGTATCTATAAGGTCACACTCCATTGCCCGAGGGTGCCCGGGGTGATTTTGGCACCAAATATGGAAAACAGGTCTCTTAAGTAGGGGTGTCCGGTCGATCCTAGGGATATAAATTGCTGCAGTATCGTATATAATCGATGTTGTGCCTTATATTATGTATGATTTATTGTAGTCGATACGTAGAACGGGTGTGCGTTCGGCGAGGCCGGGGACCAACGGATGTTTCAAGGATTTTTGGTATCATACGAAAACTGGTCGCCCTGGGCCGATCCCAGCGCACACGCCGAATAATCAGTATCTCGCGATAGCTGCTGTGTATTGGTGCTCGTTATATATTTTAGTAGGTCGAGGAATATCCGGATGAGCCCCAAGCAGGGTTTTAAGTGATCAAAATCCTTGGTCGGAGAAAATCAAAGCAGACTATTTTAGGATACAGAATTTCTAAGGCGCCATTTTAGGGTGCGACGCGAAAATTTAATTTTTGGGCTACCCACGAATTTTATGGGAATGGGGGTGACTGAGCCCTCTTAAGGACTCTGCTGGGGTGTCAAATCGTCCCGGCGGGTCTAAAAATTTGGATCCCCTAAATACTTACGGATCCCCTAACAGGCGCTTAAGCCTCCCAATTTCTAAGCCCAAAAGGGTACCTAAAATAATCCAAACTCCCAGATTTCTGGAGCCCGGGATACTTATTTGGCCCCACCCTAACCGTTTAGCCGAAAACCGGGGCCGCCCACCCCGGCGGGTCCTCTCAGGATCCCCTAAACTCAAATGGGTCCCTGAAATTTGTGATTTTGGGCGTGCAAACTGGCCTCTAGCGGGCCTCTCGTGGGAGATACATTAAATATAAAACTTTCATCAGTAGCCGGCCTGCCAGGGCATGATTCTGGTCCTGCCCCCGGCCGCCTACTGTTTTTCGTTCTTGAGATACCGGCAAAAATGTGCCGATATCCCTATGAGAAAACGGCGCCCTGAGCACCGTTATATTCTGCTTTTAAAACTTCCTCGCACCGACCAGGGCGAGGTTTAGTTGTTTTTGTTTTTAGGCCGTCTGCGTCGGCGAGGCCTGGCTGTTGCTCTTGCTTGGTTGACCAATGTATATGTACATATTTTGCGATGTTTGTTGTTTGGCGTCTTTGGCGAGCCATTTACCCACTGGCGGCGATTCTTTGTTGTTTATAGAAGGTTTACGTGTAGCAACTGTATAAGTGTCGTGAAACCACTGATTTGACATTTTAAATTTACGCTTATTCGTGTTTTTAGGGGGCATCAAGGGCCTGAACGTCGCGAAGGGGTGGCTGACTGTTATAAAAGGACCCAGCCCAAAGCAGTGGTGGAATCAGTCGGGCAGCTCATTTTAAATTTTGACGTCTTTTTCGGCGGTTGTCGCCGGCTAGTTTTGCTCGCGTTTTCGTTTTGTTTCAGCTTCTTGGTGCAGCGCTCGCCCAGGTGGACTCTTCGGTATGCAGACGTGCGGAAGAGCTCCACCCTGGGCCTTTCCAATCTGAGAGTTTTTGTAGTTTACGCTTCTGCCAGAGGGCGGCCCTTGCGGACGCTGGGGCGTCTGATGGATGCCCCGGGCCCCCGCAGGTGTCGTGCCCGCACACGAAATTTTAAAACTGATAAGGGGTTGAATAAATCTAAATCAGAAGCTGGCTCATGCCCGACTGGTTCCCCACTCCCAGGCCATTTTTACACCGGTCCTGGGAGTGTTGGCCAAGCTGTACATGTGAAGTCGCTAAAAGTCATAATGTGCTGGCGTAGTGCAAATTGGCGTTTGCAAAGGAAACTTTTATGTCGGTCTGATGATTGCTAAGTGTTCATTAACGGTTTTACGTAGTGTTTATTTGGGTTGAGTAGGATCTTTGCTTATGATTCAGTGAAAATTTCACCTAGGGTCAACCGAATTTTACTTGACGCTCGGGTAAGTCCACTCGAGGCTCAATCGGATAATTAGGTAGGCTCAACCAAGCGGTTCCTTAACCTATTCCGTTTGACTAGGATTTCACCTCGCCATTATTTCGGTCCGGTTGAAATTTTACCCAGCCCTTACCCGGGCTTGACTAAAATTCGCCCGCCTGCGTGTGAGCCTTACGGGTTAAACCGTAACCTACGAGGGTTAACTGTCTTAGTTGTTATTCAGTTGCGCATCCAACTCTGCTTCTTGCGGGTGCAGTTCCCAATATTTAAAGCGGGTCCAAAATTTTGCCCCTATTCGGACCAGTTTTGGATTCGTCAACATCCTAGTTTGGTCTCCCGTTCGCTCCGGGTAACTTTTGCCATGCAGACGTGGGAAAGGGGTGCCTCGGGGTGTCTGGGTGGTAGCGACAGTGGTGTGAAAATTCTAGTATTTGCTAATGGCCGGGCAGATGTTCATGTTTTACACAGCATCAAAGAAAAATTTTCTTGGTTGAAATCTATTAAAGGCCAAATAGTGCGGCAAAATTGTAGAAATTGACTGCTCATGTACACCCTAACGGGTGAAGCGGAAATTGTAGTATACACCCCGATTGGGTGATGTAGGTGTATATCGTTTTATTATTTTATTTTACACCCCGTGGGGTGGTTCGTAGAAATCTTGTACAAATGAACAAGAAAATAGTAAATCATCGAAGTGTTTTTAGTATGCAAGCGATTTGGTTTTGTTAGATTTATATAAGATCCGGTATGACCTGGCAAAGCCCGGAAACCTCAAGCGAGGTGATTGCTGCTACGTATCACGCACTTAACGAGTACTAGTGTGTACCACCGGTGTTTGAATTCGTACCGAACCCCCGCACTTTGAACTTCCGCCCACACCGCAACCGCCCTTTAGCTCGATACGCCTCGGAACTCCTACTCGCCCACGTGTTCGCCTAGCGGTGTTTACGTACCGCCCTACGCCCGCTATTAGTTGTCAGACATAAATAACTGAATATTTTATCACCCAACTTAAACCAACTGGCCCGAAATGTACCACTCAAACCCAATCGGGTAAACTAAAACGTACTTCCCGTTGGAGCAATTACAACTCCACGTCCAGACCAAAATTTATCACCTCGACCCTTTAATCTGGTGATTCCCATCAGTTATGTCCCATCCATGGTGCAATTACAGGGAGACTGAAATCAAAAGAGGGAATAGCGGGTCAGCCTTATTTCCTGTGAGCAGGCTTAGGGGATGACCCTCCCTCAGGGGGACCTGCATACCTCTAGACACGTGGGCCAATATAGGGGCCAGGCCGAACACCCTGGTAAACCCGCCGAGCAGCCCGCTAAGCTAAGCGGTTCCCATCGGTTAGATTAGGATCCACCGGGGAATCGCGTAAGCCGGGGTTGTCCGGGCACCACAATGAATACTGAGCGTGGTGCAGCTGGGATCCCTTAGGGCCAGAACTGGTCCTAGTACATAATATATCAATTTTTGTTCTATTTATGGTGAAGAATGTTAGACTTTTTATACCTCGTGTCTTACAATTCACAGTCCGAGCAGCGGAATCGAATTTGTAACTATTCTCGCATGAACCACAAGTTGATGGTCGCATTTTTAGAGTGTTTCGCATATATACTCGTTTACTTTTCTACTGAAAACATTATAAAGCTGGCAAAGTTTGGACAATTTCGGAAAATCGAATCTGCGTTTGGAAAACAGAAACGTTGTGAATTCTTTTGTTGAGAGCACCTAGGAATAAACAGCCGAAGCTATATGAAACGCGAATGTTGGGAAATTTTGGGAAACTGGAAAGTTGGGATATTTCCCGTAGAGAAATTTTTGGAAATGGGGCACTAGGGGAATTTTAGGAACCGTTAAAGCTGTGAGTTTTAGTAATGCTGGAAAGCGGAAACTGTAGAAATTTGGGGAAACAGGAAATTTTAGAAGAACCAAAGACACAGGAAGGCGCAGAAATTTAACGTTGGGAATTCGAAAAGTTGGAAAGTTCCCATTGGGAAATTTTGGCAAATAGAAAGTTGGATAAATTTTGAAAAATGGGAGAGTTGCTAAAGTTTGGGAAACGGGAATGCTGCAATATTTGGAGGAACGGGAAAGCTGAGAACATTTGGAAAATGGGAAATTGGGCATATTTTGGGATACAGAAATATTAAAAAGATATTTTGGGGGAACGAAAATATCCAAAAATTTTGAAACGATAATTTTGGGAAGGTTTGAGAACGGGAAAGTTTCGAAATTTGTCGTTAAGAAATCTAGGATTTTGGGATACGGGTTATTTAGAAGAATTTAGGGAATGAAAAGGTAAGAAAGTTCCTGTTGGTAAACCGGAAATCAGAAAAAGATTAAAAACGACAAGGTATGGAATTTTCCCGTTTAGAAATTTTGGAAAACGTGAAAGTTGTCCATTAATTAATTAGTTAATGAAAGAAACCGAAAATTATTGGGAACGAGAAAGATGGGAAATTTCAGGGGGAACAAGAAATATTCAGCTTGGGAAGTTTTTAGGAAACGTGAAATTTGCGAAATTTCTCGTTGAAAATTTAACGAAACGATTACGTTAGGGATGCTGGCAAACGCGAACGTTCTCAGTTACCTTTTCCCAATACTTCTCAATATCCCAAGCGGCTCATTCCGGAAACGACAACTTTCAAAAGCAGTTGTCTATTTTAGCAGATGGACATACGCTTTAAGGAAAACAGAACATGGGAAGCTCCCAAAATCCAGAAATGGCATGGGTTAAAAATTTACAAACTTAATTTAATTAATTGCTTGAAAATCTTATGTAAATTACACTACAGAAACACAATATAGTTTCAGCGTTTACGTACTTTGTGAAAGTCTTTTAACATGCCACGGATCAAAATTTTATAACATACATAAACAATAACATTTTGCACATAAATTGCAAATTGATTGATATGTTTACAAATTTTTGCGATCTTAATGCTGGACTGGACTGGCGGCAAACGAAATGGTGACAGCCTTGAATGACCCCATTTCATAATATATTTTAAACACACGTAGTCTTCTTCATTATTAAGACTGCTGAAATTTGACAAAATGAAATTTTTTTCCAACATTTTGTAACAAGACATAAATGTTGCCATCTGATTTTCATTGTATGGGTTGTGCACACTAGTGGCACCTACAGAATGTTTTAGGAAACAATATAAATTCACAAGATGTGTCGTCTAGAGTTAACCAATTATAATTATTGTAACTACGATTCGATCAGAATTACTCAGATTCAGAATATCGAAATGTATATTTAAAGTATAATTGCAACGACGGAGTCGGTTGCATGGAGCAACTTCCAACCACCATGTCCATACGACCCCGGCTATCGTAACCTCAAGGGTGGATAAACATTTTTGCGAATTTGCCAAAGTTTTCACATTTCTCGGTCAGCCCCAAGACGCTATGGAGCTCAGCAGGCCGTTGGTGCGGTTCATTACGCGTGTTCGGGCCCCGCTTGATTTGCTGCACAGGTGTCTAGCATCCGGTATGATCGCTGCAGTCCACCATGGAGGATGACACTGCACCTGCTAACAGACAATAATATCACGTCACTATTTCCTATCTCGGTGAGAAGTTGTTTGTAAGTAAAATGGTAAGAGTTACAACAACAAAATCGTTTATTAACCAAACACCCACTAGTAACTGGTAAAGTCAGCGTAACGAGGTTTGCATAGGGCGTTAAGGCCACCATAGCGAGCTCGAAACTTAGGCAATAGCTTACCAACTGCCAGTGTACTAGTTAACAAAAATATATGAACAACAAACGATATATTTACAAACAAAGTTATACGTGCAAAGCAAAGATTACTAAACTGGTTAACAGCCAGAAAGGATTTCCTCTTTTATACCCAGCTGACAAGATAGGAATGCAATTTATCGTTAAGGACAAAGATGTTTCAAGGGAGTAAATGCCACTTTTATTTTTAAAGGTTTCTTTTGAATTGCAAGAATTATTTTAAATTAAACATGTTCAACGTTTTTAAATCTTATAGAGTCCTGTGCTTCGACTAAGGGCTCGGAACTAACAAAACTGGGTAACTTGTTCCACACGTGAACTATTTTAACTGCGAAGCTGTTTTAAAGAGTTAGAGAGAAACTTTGGCTTGAGCAGGTTTTTCCGATGGTAGCGCGTATTTGTGTTACCGGACATTATAAACAAGTTTTCGCAGCAATTAATTCCATTGTTAAGACATTTAAATATCAGGATTGGGTCGCGTTTCAAACGACGTAGCTCCAGAGATTCTAATCGAAAATACGACAGTCTTTCACTATGGCATTTCCTGAATGCCCATTATTGCCGCTAATCTACGTGTCAGATACCGTTGAACCTTTTCCAGCTTGTCAATTTTCAACAAATAGCACGGTGACCAGACTTGGCTACAGTATTTTATAATCGGGCGGACGTATGACAAATACAACGTCCTTATTGATATTGATTCCTGATCACTATTTAAAAACAGCGAAATAACATATTAATTACTCGACAAGCTTTAGCGACAATGACATTATAGTGAGTTTCGTATTTTAGACCACTGCTTATTGTAACACCTAAGTCACTAAAGTGGGAAACCGAAGAAATTTCAGATTCACCATTGTTATAACGGAAATTGGGGCTATTCTTGCCCAAGTGCAAAATATTACATTTAGGGACAGAAATTGAGAGTTGCCACGTATCTGCACAAGTTACTAAAGAGTTAAGCGCATTTTGAAGATATGCTGTGGCGGTATCATTTGCAAATATTGGCAATATTTATATACAATTTAACGCCATCAGCAAACAATTTGCATTTTACGTGCTCAAAACAAAGATGAAGATCTTTAGTATATACGAGAAACAAGACGGGTTCGAGAATGCTAGCTTGGGGTATGCCAGATGTTACTTTGTGGGTTTTTGAAAAAGTGTTGTTCAATTTTTACCCTTAGTGTTCTGTCATGAAGAAATGCTTTAATACATTGAAATAGGGCTCCACCTACTTTTAGAGCCGATACTTTTTGCAGCAGCTTGGCGTGTCAGACGATGTCCAAAGCTTTTGTGAAATCAAAGTACGCAATATCAACAGATATTTCGATGTCCAGACCATTTCACCATTCATTTACTGACTCAAGTAGCTCGGTACAGGTTGATTTCTTTGAGATAAATCCATGTTGATTCTGACAAATAATATTACAACGCAAAAAAGACAAGAGACAGTCATGTGCAATAGATTCCATTATTTTGCAACAGGAAGACGTAGTAGACTTTCGCCCCGGCGGGTCGCATGCTGATATAAATTTTAACTAGTGAAGCTCCTTGCGAGCCAGAATTCGAGCGGTAAGAACAATGCCCCGAAGCAGAAGTATGAAAAATATTTGGCACACAATATGTTTGACACTCGCAATGAGCTTGACGGCCCAGAAAACCACATATCCGACACTAAAACCAATAACACACATTCAGGTACTTTTCCCACGACTTCTAACCAAAAATTGCGAAAACGTCATTTTTTATGCCAAGTATGAACCAGAAGTGTAAAAAATATTTGCCCAACAATATTTTTAACACTTGCACTGTGTTTATCTGCCCAGAAACCCCATATAAGACACTAAAAGCAGCACAAAACACACATTTAGGTGCATTTCCCACGCTTTTCACCAAATATGAAATTTGGCGCCAACTATAAGCTTATAGACTCCAGATTGGGAAGTAGTTGAAAAACTGGTTATATATCATTGGAAAGCTCTAGTAAAGCTACATGGAATAGGCCTATTAGTTTGCGGATACCTCGTGTACTTATTGAGAAAAGTCGCAAAAACTGGAGGGGGTGCCCGAAAAATAGGCCAAAATGACGTCATTTTGCCCCATAACTTTTCTCACGGCAAAAAATTCAAAAATAGGGCTCCATCACTACACCTAAATCGACCATTGCGGTGTGAATGAGCTATCGTGCATCAAAATCCGCCCAACCGTTATCGAGATCCAGGTGCGACACACAGACACACACAGACAGGACCTCCTCAACCCCCCTCCAGAGCCAAAATTGAAAATTCTCGTTCCACTCGAATTCAATATCTTAGTAGTTAGCCCTCCAGAGGTCTATTCATGTCGCACGGACGGAAATTCTTTAACAACGAGGTTATTCGTGTAAATGAGAGGTCAGGTTGTCCCGGGAATGGATCCATCAGATAACTACGGACCCACCAGCGGTATGGAGCCCAAAAAATCGAGGGTTTAGAAGTATTGGCGTTGCCCTGGGAACTTGAAACTAGGAAGTTTATAAATTTAAGGTGGGACATTTAGACGAGTATTAGTACGTCTTTGGTGACCAGTAGACGGCACTTTTCGAAACATTTAGGATCTATATTAGGAAGCTTTTATCACTCGCTACGCGTTGTGACCACTTAAGCTTGAAAATTTTGAAACAAATATCGCCACTGTGTTTCAGGTAATTTCTCGACTTATGCCCTATCCACAGTGGCACTATGATTTCCTCGGGATTAAGGACGACCCTATTCTGGCTTTATGAGAAATGTCACTGCCCCTGAGAAATTTATCTCCCTTTTCACGTACTTCTATTGGGCTACTTATATACAGTTAGTGCCTACAATAATAAGCATGCTGCAATACCATGATGTGTTTTTTCTGATAATAATATCATGATGGTTGGTATGCGCGCTGGGATCGGGCTGCCGGGACACACGTCAGGTGAACATCAAAAGTGTGGTTAATTAAAATGTGATGGCTTGCAGTCCTGGTCCCATCCAAGCACATATATATACAATTTACACTGCTGAGTATAACAATTATGTAACTGATTCAGCACGAATTTGTTTTAATGTCACGAATGGGTCAGCCAGGTACGACACCTGAAGCAACTTAAAACCTAAACCACGTATTTTTTAACCTCGTTCGTTTGAATATTCCGATAGTCTTTTCGAATCATAACGAAATTTCGGCCCGACCTACAGGTGGAGCGTTTAACAACAAGGACATGAATTTAAAGATGTTCCAGGAACATGATCTTACGATTATTTTAGATTAATTTAATCCAAGAAAACTGTGGCTGTTACATTTTTATATCATTCCAGTAACATTGATGAGGTGGGTCGAATTATATGACAATCGGTTTAATCAGTTTGCGGGAAGAGCTACCCCTATTTATTAGAAATCCTAGGACTTAGTGTATTACCTAAAGCCTTAGCCTAGAGTCGTCAAACCATGAAATCATTTACCCGGTTGTTATTTGACTCAGCTCGTCAATGCGGCTGGAATGATTGACAAAATTATTACATCAAAATAGCGAATTTTTTTGTAACCTTTGGATGCTGAGGGAATGTATACAAATGAAAAACTGTCATATATACATATTTTCTGAACAGCGTCGTTGAGCTGAGTTGAAAGATATTGTATATATATACGAAAATTATCGTCGCATATATTCTTTAAAACTGACCGTTTTCGCAGGGGCAACCTAAAATAACCCTGTAATCGCAACAAAGCGATTACTGCAAAAGAGCACAAATTATTTCCTGATAGCAATAGCCTACGAGAGTTATCAAAGCTACGTTATGGGAAGTTTTTTTCGACAAAAGTTTGGATAATTATTAAAATTAACCTTCAGGTACATGACTGCTTTTCGTTGCACCAATGCATACGGTGATTCAATCATATCCCAAAGCAAAAGCAGAAATGCTAATGCGACAGAGTTCCACAAAACCCGTAATTTCGCTATGCACGTGAAATTAAAACGCCTACGCCGCATGACGAACACGATGACTATAAATCATCTCTGAATTTAACTGCACTATTTAGCACGTTGCTGGTGCTGACAACGTAGTTGCAGACAACGCTCAGTGCAAGCAGTTACCACGCAATTTGATAATTCTATCACGCTCAAGTTCAAGCTAATGATAGTGATTTGCTGAATTTTTAAAAAATACCAGGCAGCACCTGGTTGAGCGCAAAGTTGGAACTTCAAGAGTTATTTGTGACATGTTATTGAGGCCATTTATACCAAGATCAATAAGATATCAGCTGTTTCAAAATGTTCATAACGCTTCGTACCCTAATCCGCATGCTACTTTGAAACTCAGGAAGAATAAATATACGAGGCCTGATCTAGGCAGAGACGCTAAATTTTGGGCTAGATATTGTGACCAATGTCAAAAAGAAAAAAATTCGCGACATACAAAGGCATCAGTGGGTACAATACCTATAACTTCTATATTTTATACCGTTCACACCGATATAGTAGGTCCTCTAGCGTCTTCTAATAGTTTCCAATACCTTGTGACAATGGTAGTCCGATTCACTCGATGGACCGAAGTAATTCCTGTAACTGACATGTCTACAAAATCAGTTCTCAATGCATTTCTGCAGGCATGGGTTAGCCATTTCGGAGTTCCACAAACAATTATAGCCGGCCACGGTAGTCGGTCTGGAACATGCTTATGCTTCGATTAGGAATTGAACGGAAGCGTACCACCGCGTAGTAACCTGCATAACGGTGCTATCGAACCATTATATAAGACGTTGAAAAACGCTATGTCCGCAAGTAGCAAACAAAGAAACTAGTGTTACGCATTGACTTTAGCGTTTTTAGGATTTAGATGTATGCTAGATGAAAAAGGTTATAGTCCGTCGCAACCGGTTTACGGTTCTAACACGGAACTACCAGTATATTTCTTGTGCAAACTAAAATGCAATAGACGCACCTACTGCTTCATTCCTTGACAGATTCTATTCTCTGGTTAAGAATTTTCCAACGCCGGAACGAAAACATCGCACTGCGCGTTATATTCCTAAAGGCTTAGCAAATGCAACACACGTCTGGTTTCATGAAAAGGCACCAAAGTCATCGCTAAGTGAGAGATATTCAGGGACTTACAAAATTGTTCCGATTGGCGATAAAACAGATGCCTTCAGCGTTAATGGTAAAATAGACAAGCTTTCTATTGATAGAGTGAAGCCACCATTTTTGGAGGCAGATCTCCAGCTAATAGAAATAAAAAAACGAACGGAAGACGGTCACAACCCCCGCGAGGCAAACAAAACACCTGTGCAACCCGAACATAACAATAAGCTAACAGCAGATGCAGTAATGTTACCTAAATTTCCTTTTTATTCTCTTTGGACTGCAGTCGTAGGTGATCTCGCTTATACACCAATACAGAATACAAAACATGGTGAAAGTAACGTCGCTGTTAGGTTTTGGCACCAACGGTTTGCTTATATTTCGCGACATAAAATAAGGACATATAAAATGAGGTTGTCAAGAAAACACAGTGTCAAACAAAATTATTTCTAAAACGACGATGAATGTCTTAACTCTTCAAGAAACACAACTACATTTATTTAGAGTTTTAACGACATGACAAAACACTTTATCGATTAACTGGACAGCCGGAAACCACTCCATGATCCGTGAAAGTATTGGTGAGTGGGTGTTCTGGACATCCATTGAATCGTAGTCATGATCCGTCAATATCTACGACAAAGCCATTATGAGAATAACAATGTTTGCAGATTATTCCAGTTTATTTAGGTCATGCCGCAAACAATCTGCTCTTCCTCAAAACATCCGACAAATATTTTTTTTATAAAATTTTGCACAATATACGGTGACAGTTTGGATCATAACGTTCAAAACACACAGATCAACAACACGCGTACTCGAAATATATCATACTCGATGACGAGAACCGTGCAAAACAAATTTTGAAGGTTGATGATTCGCAGAATGCAAAAGATTGTCATCCGTGGAAGAAAAAATGAGCTCAAGGAATGTTATTCAAAAAGTGGTGTATGACAATGCACGTCATGTAAAAATGTCTCATGGATAAAGTTGACCAAAATTACGAATTGAAAAAAAACAAACTCTTATCAAATTTTGCACATTACTCTTCAAAGTCGTCTAGTCTATATAAATCAGATATACTTGATTCTATTAGCTCAGCAGTCGATAACCACCATCGACAAATATGAAAAACTTTAATTTACGTTAGAGTTAAAGCACTAGCTGATAAATAAAAAACATTAAACGTGCGAAAATGACAGCCACCTGTCCAATATTAATATTATTGGCCGTCAAATAGTAGTTATAAACAAGCATGAGTCAAGCATATATTAATTGTATTACAATGCACCATGTTTTAATGCTATCGAATGTATCTAGATTTGCGTGAACCTTGCGATACATCGGCCTAAACTTATGAACTTTTACTAACAAATTAGAACGTGTGCTAAAAATTTATATATATACAATTGCAGTTCTACTATGCTGAATAACTAAACATTGTTGTGAATTTTGCTTAACTGAACAGTTTCGCGTTCCGTGTTTCATTAACATCAATAACCACTCAGTCACATGCCTTACAACATGTCTATTGACCATTTTAACCTCAAATCATTTTAGCGCTCGCACAAAACATCATAAAGTTTTCGTTTTCACAGCGCATCACGTAGTTAGTAGGCATAAATTAGCGGCCTACTTCCTGCATCATGGTTGAATTTTACATTAAGAATATAGTAACAATAAAACAAAAGCCTTGTTGCTATACAAATGGTATCAAAGTAGCATCTACAATTTATTATGGACGCTCGTAAATAAAAATATAACAAAACAAATACTAGACGAATATATATACTCAGATCCGGAAACGATAAAGCTAGAAAAAATACTGGTAGTGATATATATGCACATTAATATATACAAGTTTATAATTATAACGGTTAAAGAGGTGAGAAAGAGCCAGATATTCAGGCTCTGGCTCGGCCATTGTAAGGCATGTCCGGCTCGGCTCCATAGACAGGTCTTAGCCTCTGGCTCGGCCTTCATGAACCATTTGCGGCTCTGCTTTTAATGGAAATTCAAGCTCAGCTCATAGGCTCCTAATAATAAACTTTTGCATTGCAAAGGAGAACGTAATACACTAATGACCTATATATAATAGTTGCATTTGCAACTTTCAAGAACCGATCCGATCATCTAGGATGTTCTTGCTGCCACAGATTCCTGTTCTATGCGTTATCATCAGTTACATTTATGTTTGTTTTGCTAAGGAACTAAAAAGCCGACCACTGCTTTTTCCATATAAACTAGACTCGGGTCTCACAGATACATGGTACGCTTTGGCTTGGTTCTTTAGACATCATGGAAGTCTCATCTCGGCTCTATAACCATGCCGAGTAGGAAGTCAAAATTCGCAATCTACCGGTTAAATGTATCTACATTATTAGAGGTGAGATCAAGCCGATCCTTCCACGCACCACTCGGTTCTCATATAATGGTTGGCGGCTCAGCCAGCCTGGAACTAACTACTATCCGGCATAGCTCGGAATAGTTGGAACATGCTGTGAACTGGTTCGGAGAGACAATGACTTTGGATTCTAATTTAAAAATATTTTTGCTTCGTATCTCATAAACTTTACACATCCATAAGGACATAATATACACACTAAATAATGTGAAAATAAGCCATTACCCATCGGCCATTCGTGTCACTTATCAATTTCGTAAACTTGAAAAGTTGGATGTATTTAATATTATGTT
This sequence comes from Trileptium ribeirensis, assembly GCA_030248225.1. Lineage (NCBI taxonomy): Eukaryota > Metazoa > Nematoda > Enoplea > Enoplida > Thoracostomopsidae > Trileptium > Trileptium ribeirensis. Next base: position 14,081 of record JASANE010006803.1, read on the forward strand.
CAAACTGAGACGACTGAGTAGAGCAAATACTAGTCGGAAATATATCAACCATCGAGGTTAATTTACTGCCAACTTTCGTAAAGATAACGTCATTACTATTAAGTTATGAACGAATTAGGGTTTACCTAATTCTCATAAATCACGAGATACCTAAACACAGAACATGAATATTAAAATTGTTTGAGCACAAATACCCCATATCGTTTGATATCAGCACAGAGCGCTTTTGAAAATACATCACGTATTCAATTATGATTGAAAAGGTTACTGAATAATGCATATATTTTACTTTTCTTATATATATAGCATGCTAGATGCGAATCTGAGAGGATTCAAAAACCAAAATAAGTATATACATATATATGCAATAACGCGTAGTAATAAAAGCAAATTTTTCGCGAAACGCTCGCGATCTAGTTCGCAACAATATAAAAGCTGTTCCATTTGTATTCGCGGTATCCAATCCAACAGTATTGATATCCCAACGGATTTAGGAAAAATATGTTTCCGTTTCTGCCAGTTTTACCGCAACATAGGTGTCCCCTAAGGGTAGGACCTGTAAGCCAGTATTAACCCGCCCTGAGGGGGAGCCAATAACTTAGTCATTTTAGAAATTTTCAGATACAGTTGCAAATTTCAACTCTACTCCACTCGGGAGTCATCTACCCACTCCTCCCTAATCCGACAGAAAATTCATGGCAATCCATGCACAGGTAGCAGAGATAGCTTTTTCGACGTGTGGACAAACACCACTGGCAAAATTTTATCATCTTGCCAGACAAATCGATTTGATCGCCTCGGTAAGAGAACAATGCGACACTGTCTTTAAGCGTTGATACCTACAGATGCACCGTTTGCAATCCGTGCTGTAACATCACATGCAGTTATATGCAAACCCTGTTTGAATAACTTATTCCCGACGGCGATGTTTATATGCCCATCATTATGCATGCGTTTCACAAGCAAGAACTTTTGACGAAATTGTGTGGCTTTCGACTTGGTCGTGTCTGCTCGAAGATTGAACGTTCAATTTTGACTAGAATGTGGATCACGTGCGACCCAAGATCCTAATTATTTCTAAATATCCCAAACATTTATAGTATCCTGATATCCTAAACTTTATAGTAACAGGACATTTGTCATGACATAAGCACTGCGTTATACAGCTAATCGTGTTATAGTGATACGAAATCTGTCGCGTCATAAGCACCGCGTTATATCGCTAATCGTTCTATTTTTCCAGCTGTACCGTACTACAAATTTACACTGACTATGCAATGCAAGCCAAAGCCAAACAATATGCTAACATATACCCGATTTTTGTTTTTGACGGTATATCACTGCAATGATTAGTAGGCCGTATTTCAATACTAATTAATACAAAATTATATAAAGCAGTATCGATACTTCTAAAGTTAACACAAATGTAGAAAATTATCGATGTTTTATGTGAGCCACCATGCATTCCACCTTAACCGAAGCTTCGGTGAAATCATTCATTTGTGCCTCGCCCCAGCAACGAAATTTTTACAGCGCTGCAACTGCACTAGCCTAGGAACAGAGGTCAGGTACAATAGGTAAATCAGCGATATATTTATGCAAATTAACTTCATGACTTGAATTGTTCAGTGACTGGGATCCTAATGTTTTATGCATATTTGCTAAAGTACTTGAGCGCACAAAAATTCACATTTCATTTCCAAGTACCTGCGATAAAACTGTCTCGTTTAGCACATGATACATACAGTCATTTCTAAGCTACAGAACATAAACATCCAATAGAGGAAATTCACACGACTATAAAAAATAGTTATAAAATACACGTAAAGCCGAGGCACTTCAGCCATACAAACACTCAATAAAACAAATACAATACTGCAGTATATATAGTATATAATATATATCAATGAGCTATACTCTTGAAACGAAGCGGGCGACGTTGCCTCAATTAGTGGAATAGTATAAAAATCTTTTCCGCTACCCCTGAGTGCCATAGCTAATCAATAGATAAATAGTTTTTTTAAACTTTTTTGTTATAAACGTATTTGGATCAAACCTCTCGATTTCGCTTAAATCCAAACTCTATCGTCATTTTCCCGTACCAAAAATACTTAAAAAACTGATGCCAGTTAAATAGTTTTTAATTGTAGAGCGGCCAACATATTATAACTCTTTGCATATGTATCGTTCCGAAAAGTAAAATGCTTAAAAGTTTCAGAATCCTGTTACCAAGAATAATTTTGCTATTACGCATTTTTGTCACAAGAGTAGTTTTTAGATATAATGGGCTCTGCTTTCAGCAAGAGTTCGAGAGACCGAGAGCCAAAATTCAAGTATTATTTTCGGCAAAGTTAGAAGACACCTTTCTCGATTTTCATTGCATCTAAAAGTGCAAATGCATATACTCTTCTCAAACGCTTATAGACACTTCGCCGCTTTTCTGAAATAATAAGCTAAATCCGAATACACAGAAAGAATGAAAAATCGATATGGCTTATGCAGTTGTTTATTTGAATCGGGCTAGAAGCCTCTAATTTGCATGGCCAAGACTGAAGGCATTAAGTACAACTTTTCAACTATATATTGACGAACAGCAAAATACCCAGGATACCAAATATGGAATTCAAAGAGCATGAAGGGACCATAACCAAATTCAAGGAGAGTCACGGTGCGCGGACAATCAGTTTTAAAGATACACAAAAAAGCGAAATTTCAATATGTTCAAGGTGAGTTTCTCGATTTATAAAGGTTGATAGGTTTATATTGTTATTGGTTTGACTGTTTTAAACCTGGAAAGAATATATATGTTTTAGCCCTCTCAAATTCAACATGATCGTCGAAATGCCCCATTTTGCCACAAATTTTCACATTTGTCAAATTTAGTTGTATCTATACCGCTTCAACGGACCTATAAGTGTATACGCTACTGGTTAGCATGGTATTTCAGTGCGTGTATTTTCACGTCACGGGTTAGGGTCCTTCACTATAAAAAATGCTCTTAAAATCTAAAGCTTGAATGAAAGTTGCGACTGATGATGTAACAGCTTAGGTCCGACCGACCCACAGGCCACCCTTAATTTAGAAGACACTAAACAAATTTAATATATTTATTGGTTATACTTACGTTCTTTTAACATTTCATTTATTGCACGTTTTTATAATACGATAAGATCAAGTCCAACAGTGGCCTATAATTAGGTTTTTAACAGTAATATTGAAACATTCATTACAATTATATACATTATAAGTAAGGTTATCGTTTCGCATTTGCAAGCATATTGAAACACTTCTGGCTGCAATAATAACACCTGTTATGTCCACCAATTATTTACAGGGAACCGCTTTTAGTTTGATGGACAGGCTTGGAGCTTAGGAAACATTTAGTTAACAAACAGCATTTGTCTGGCCACATATAGCTAATTAAGAGACCATCAATCCTAGTCACCAACTGAGTATAAACTTCGATGGTAGTGAGTCTACAATCGAAGTGATAGCAGTATAGTTAGATCTCAACTGTCATTATTAGAAAACTTCCGCAGTCAACATTGGATAAATGTATTATCGTTTTCAGTCGAAAAGACTGTTAATCAAAAGTTGAGCCAGCGAAGGCATCGCTTCTTAGGTGAAGGTCGGCAATATGGTTACCACTGGTAATCAGCAGGGTGCGCATAGGTATGAAATTCATATCTCCACTCCATCGCCATGAAGGTATCCATATAGGTCTCCGCAGAAATCTGAATCGGAAAGTTTTGCGTTTTACAAACAATCCAACGCTGGAATGATATAAATCGTTAAACAGAGGTGTTACAAGCTGTCGCTATCATGCTTTTGTGTCTGATATGGTGAAGGGTAGGCGTGTTCACTGTATTCAGAGTGGCCATAGGGGTCTCGTCCGATAGCTGAGCAGAGTGCCGCTGGCCTAGGCCCCAGTCTTCCTGTTAAATGCATCATCTCTTTAGCGGTGGGAAAGGCTATGGGACTAAATACACTAGTAACTCTATCGAGATTGCAGAACGTAGTGAAGCATAGGTACACCAGCGCCTTTTGCGTGCACAGCCAAACAGCTCTCGATAGCATATATGCTATATTTAGATATCACACAATACCGCACCAGTTAGAACAAAATTAACACCAGCAATGTTTCCCATGCCTCGTAAACCCCAAGTGCAAGCTATCAGCCTCCCAGGACGTAACAGTAAAATTAGGAATTTTGGGTCGATGAACCATGGCGGCGCCATACCCCCGCACCCATAGAACCATGGGTGTCAGAGCAAAATCAACACGTGCAATGAGTTTCCCATGTCCGAAAATCACCTAGTGATACTTTTCAGCCGCCCAGGACGTCAGAACAAATTTTCGAATTTTGTGTCGAGGAACTGCAGGGGTGCCATACCTCAAACCCCATGAACCGGAGGCTTAATCAAAACGAAAAAAGCCGCATCGGCATTTATCATTTTAAATGAAATACAACCAAGCAGAAACAAAAATTCGAAAGTTAAGATAAAAATAATCTTGCTTCCGTGAAGGGTACTAATATGAGCTAAAAAACCTTTATTTTGCTCTCTAACCCGAACCTTGCGGGCGCCACCCATGTACTGATGGAAACATGAGTCACAGATCAAAAACCAACAACGGCAATGAGTTTCCCATGCCCGAAAACTTCAAGTGAAACCTTTAAGCCGCTCACGACGTGAGAACAAATTCTCGAATTTTGTGTCGGGGAACCACGGTGGTGCCATACCTCAAACCCTATGAACCGGAGCCTTAATGGAAAAACAAAAAAGATGCAGGGACATTTATCATTTTACTATGAAATAAAATCAAGCAGAAAAAAATTTGAAATTTAAGATAAAAATAATTTTGCTTCCGTGAAGGGTACTAAATTGAGGTAAAAAACCCTTTATTTTGCTCTCTAACCTCGAATCTTGGGTACGCCATAACCTCGTACCCATGGAAAGATGGGTCACAGAGCAAAACCAACACCGGAAATGAGTTTCCCATGGCCGAAAACCCCAATGAAACTTTTCAATAGCTCAGGACATGACAACAAATTTTCGAATTTTGGGTCGAGCCATTGTGGCACTATACCTCAAACCCCATAACTCTAGAACCAGACCCTTAATCGAAAAACAAAAATCAACCAAATTACCCGTGGAACCATGGATAACAGAGTAAAATCGGCACCGGCAATGAGTTTCCGATGCCCCAAAACCCCAGATGAAACTTATCAGCCGCTCAAGACGACACAACAAAATTTCGAATTTTGGGTCGAGGAACCATTGGGGCGCCATACCCCAGTACCCCACAAATCCAGAACCGGAGCCTTAATCAAAAAAACAAAAAAGCGGCATCGGCATTTAACATTTTACTATGAAAGAAAACCACCCAGAGAAAAAATCTAAAGTTAAGATAAAAATAACCTTACTTCCGTGAAGGGTACTAAAATGGGGCAAAAAACCCACATTTTGACCCCTGAACCAGACCCCAATTCAAAAAACACGGTAAATCGACTATGCCGGTTCGAATGAGCCAACGAACATAAAAATCGGTTAAGTCGTTCCCGAGTTATGGCAGATCTAAGACACACGGAATTTAAAAGATTTCACCACTGTAACACACAATCTCCACTACGTTTCACTACCGTCTGAATACCGTTCTATTTATACATCATACAACGCTCTCACGGAAAATGATCTGACCACATCCATAATCTCTCTGGACCATGCAATTCTGGAATGTTACTTTCAAAGCTTCGAAAGTCAACTGGACCAAGGGTGTTAAATCATTCATGAATTTTCAACGCGTTAGAAAATTAGATAATCTGATTCACGACATCGACGTAACTGAAGAACAAGTGAAAGAACATACTTCCACAAACACGGCACCGGCTGGCTATGAATCTGATGATTAACCGGATGAACCATCGTCGTCGCCTCATTTCTAATTCTTTCGTAAAACAGCCAAGGAGAGGTGTTGCATCTGGCTCAAATATGACTACGTTGCCAGAGAGTTCTGTATCTGGCTGTGGAAGAACTGTATGGCAGTGCGGTTCTGTATCTGATCACATCTTTAGCATGAGAGCGTTTTATCATTATAAATTCTAGAGAGGTCTTGTATCTAGATCCACTGTCTTTCCAAGGGCTAAATAGATTATGTATTTAGCAGAAAGCATGCGGCCTTTTTCTGCGTTCTTCTTAGCTACGGGGCACGGCTCCTATGGCGATGGGATACAGTGGGCATAAGCCCATAGTGATTCATAGCAGAGATTTATCCAGGGTCTTTCCTTTTACCCATTATTACGAAAGCCAAGTCTCACCACGTGGTTAATCTAAAGAGGGGACGGTTAAGACTGATCCACTCTGGGCTGGACTAAACGAACTTAAATTCCATCACTAGTTGTTATTGGTGACTTTCGAAAGTTTCCGTTTTCTTTTTGGTTTATTGGGAAAGGAAATATAGGGCTTTTTGAAATATACTGAATTGGACGGTCATATTACTCTTAGCATATTGTTGCGGATTTATCTTTTGGAAAATTTTAGCTGTGAGATAGCTTTATTTGGTCCCCGAAAATGGAATCTAAAACACAAAACTATTTTTCTCGTAATCTCAAAACTATTTTTGAGATTGACTGTTTGGAGCTGCTCGGATTGTTGAAAACCTAACTAACTTTGGCGCGAACGTATTCAAGAATATTGTTGCAAAAGAATAAGTTTTCTAGCTGTTTCGTCGCTATGCGATTGGTATAATGTATAGTAGAGACCACTTGTAGTGAAATTGCTTTGAACGGAAAAATTAAACTAACATGGTTTTACTACATCTACCTTTATTTTAGTAAGAACAATTTGACCGGAACCAGACGAATATTTCACTGCACAGCATACCCGTTGACTGTAAGTGCATTTCCCATAGGCACATTCCACTGTATATCTTTAATATAGACTGTCTTGACAGTTTCTGTTGTTTAACAGCGCGCTGTATTTCCTGTCTAATTGTACATTTTTTAAAAGTAGCATCCATGTGTGATTATCAAAGAAACGCACAATGAACTACTCATATCATTTATAACTAACCGAAGTGTTCCATCAACTTTTTAAAGGTTCATTGCGAGTGCCCGAATCCTCGTACTGGAATCTAATCCTCACTGTTTAAGGCGTTTCATACACAGTTATCACTGATTTTTATTTCATACCAAATTAAAGCCGAAAATAATAAATGTAATTGAAGCTGATATAAGCAAAATAATTGTAGATCACTATACATTTTGGTAGACACAGGTGTTAATAATCAGTATACCTATGCGTTGGTCCGTCATGAAACATTACTATAAAAAATAATATCTTTTGCCTATTGACAAAGTAATAATATACACAACACAGCATTAACAAACATACACACTCCACTAGTTTAAGAATTCCAGTATTTACCTATTATAATGGATAGAAAATCTTGTTGAAATAGAAAATTATTAAACTAAGTGTTTTAAACTCGCGCCAAAGTCTGCAAACCATTATTCATTATATAATTATTCTGATATTGCAGAACGACTCTATTTCAGAATGAGCTATTTACGATCAAGCTTTGCCTTCCAAGCACGATTATATTATCAACACATTAGTAAAAAATAAGCGGTCTTCTTTACAAAGGTTATATACACATTGTTTTACACGTCGTTTTATAGTAGCACGGAGCTGTCGAAGCAGGAACGAAAAAAATCAAATTTGCATGAATTCAAATCAAGAAGTCAATTTTATAATCCACAGAAACCCAGCGACATGACGCTAAACGAATGAATTTACGAACATTTGATGTTAAATTTTGAATTTATTAAATTTCGCTTTTGGGTCTGTTCTTAACTTTTGACGATGGGGTATGATCTGATAAAAAACCGCTATATAGCAATGTTATATAGCTCTCTATCAGATGATTTTGCATTCCCGATCCCCAACTCTGAGAAAAATTATTAGAATTTCAAATGTCGGTCTTCAAAATTACATATATTATGCAATTCGAGACAGTTTTATGAGAATTTGGACAAACACAATTGGAGAAGCGTAAACAGCCAACTCATGGAATGACAACTTAAGATAAGTCAGTTAAAATCTTCTTTCTTTGCTGTGTAATTGTACGATCAGGGTGAAATCAGTTAAAGTGAAACCACCATTTTCAATATTCACATCTCTACAATTTAGTTTAAAAAAAGTTGTTTCAAAGTGAGATCGGCATCTTAAGACGTTCAGAAGCACCTTGAGTTGAAGGGTTGTGCAAGCAGTGCTGCCATCGAGCTAATACGTTTATTCGTTGTATTCCATTTTATATCAGAAATGCTAATATTACAAAGCACCATTAGACTACACAGGAGCATGAATTGAAAGGATATTGCTGCAACTGTCATTTAATTTGAGTCCAAACTAATTGGAGAAAAGCAGCCCATGAATGAGCAACGTATTTAGTTCACACTAGTTTTAACATGGCGAGACATTATGTAACCTATCAAATAAAGCTGTGACCAAAGATCAGAAATCGAAAAGGCTTTATGTTTCAGTCATCTTTTTGAACACATTTACCTTTGGTAAGGGTTGAAACAAGAATTTAGTAGTCTATTGCTACAACCTAGATTACTACTGTCCCAATGATGCTTGTCTCTCGTATACTTCGTAAAGTAATCTCAACTACTTCTCTTAGCTGTTTAATATCACGTTTGATATAAATATCACTACAGGAATACTTCAAAAAAACACCACGACAAACTCGTCAAAAATAGGTAAAAAATAATAGATATAAAATTGGCATCATTTATCTTGAATATTAATAATGTATTAACAGAATCGTTGCCTAATAAATATGTACATGGTACCTTGTTTGTTGAAGTAAACAAACTAGTTTTTTCTAAATAGCAGTTTCTTTGTCAAAACTGGGGACAGACGGATAAGCATGAGCACCAGTGATCCCATTCGAAACAAACTCATCACCCCAACTTTCTCCGTAAGTTGGTCCTCCGGCCATAAGCGCGTCATCACTACCATACATAATTCCATCCGGAGAACGAACGGGTTCACGCGCTTCTGGAACTTGAAGAGGATATTGCTCAGCCCGATGAACAGCTAGTGCCGGACCCCATTCATGACACGGAATAATCAGGTTTCGCACACGCTATAACAAGCGGTATTATCACATTACATTTAGCATTCCTAATAGTTGCACCGCCCAACAAGTGACTGTTGATTTGAATCTGACGCCAAAGCTTTTAAATCATCTAACTGGGTTTTTATCTGTTTAACTGTAAATTATCTAATTAAACAGCAACTAGTGTCTAATGAGTCGGCGGAAACGAAGCCGCCATGCGCTTCCAAGTCAAAGGCTCAATGACATGCTCCCGCGTAACCGAAACTTCAAAATATATGCAGTTTAAGCCTTGTAGTCAAAAACCACCAATTTGACATTCTGCTCAGAACAGGATATATTTAATAATACGTGAGCATTTCTACTGCAACGTCAAAAAGTAGTTCCATGAGGATGTTAAGTACAATTCACTACAGGATGATTACGGGTTTTGAAAGCTAAGATTTTGATGAATTGAGAAATGAGCAGATCTGACGAACTTTGTGTCAAAATTTTGAAACATTTTACAACGCTAAATAGAAATAAAAATCAGTAAATCTAACAATATGTGGAAATTTCCAGTGGTGTTCCACAGGGATCGGTAGCCGGACCTTGTTTATTTTTGCTCTATATCAACGACATCGATGAAACGCTTTCTGACAATGTGAAAATGCTTAAATTTGCGGATGACTTGAAGGTTTTTGTAAAATTTGATCCTCTTTCAGCAAATAGTTCAGGTGCTTCCAATCTCCAGCGTACATTAGATAACGTTTACAACTGGTCAATAGACAATGCTATATATTTCAATGCTGAAAAATCCTTAACTGTGAACTTTGGAACGAACAATGTTGGTAAGGAATACACTCTCAATCGTCAAGGTCTTCAAGGAGTTGAAACAGCTCGCGACTTAGGTGTTTTAATGTCACATAATTTGAAGTGGGAAGCACAATGTAAAAAGGCGGTGGCAGCGGCAAACAAAGCGTATGGGATCATTAAGAGACATATTAAGCACTTAACTAAAACTTCACTACTTTTCTTGCATCGGCATTGATTCGACCTCATCTTGAGTTCGCCTCCCCGGTCTGGTGTCCTTACTTTCGAAAAGACATTGGTCTATTAGAAGACGTACAAAGGCGCGTCACCAAGTTGCTTCCCAGTATACGCCACCTCAGCTATGAGGATCGTCTACGATATTTACAACTACAGACATTGGAAACGCGACGTATACGCGCGGATTTAATTCTCATGTATCAAATAATAACTAGTAAAGTCAACCTTCCGCATCATAAGTTTTTCGTTGATGGTAATGCTGCAACGCTCATCGTCATATCTACAAGATAAAGCCACCGGGATAATGCGCGATCCAATAAACGATTGCAATTCTTTCCATCGCGAGATGTGACACTGGATAACCTCCCGTCCCACGTTGTTGAAGCACCGTCATTAGCACCGTTCAAACGCTTGCTTCACGTTTCCGGCGCATTGCCAGAAATTATTATAACTGTGTTCTGCCCCGGTATCTCTCATTTTTAAGCACTATCAAATAGGATTCATCGCCCCAATCGTTATACCAATATATGGGAAACGTATTGCCGGTGTTGATTTTGCTCTGCGACTCATGGTTGCATGGGTACGAGGGTATGGCGCCCCCATGTTTCATCGACCCAAAATTCCTAATTTTATTGTGACACCCTGGCAGGCAGATAGCTTGCAATTGAGGGGTTTTCGGGCATGTTAAACTTATTGCAGGTGTTAGCTTTGTTCTAACTTGTGCGGTGTTGTGTAATATCCACATATATAATATCCGTATGCTATCGAGAGGTGATTGGATGTGCACGCAAAAGGCGTAGCTGTACATATACTTCACTACGTTCTGCAATCTCGATAAAGTTACTAGTTTTTATTATGATTACCTCTTCTAGTGACATGATTTTCTAATGGATCTACATAAATATTACAGCTAATTTTGGAACCAAGTCACAATGCTGCCCCTAATGCTACTCATAGAGTCATTGCTCTGATGAATCCTAATTTAGCGAATAACCTGTTTCGATGGTGTTATAGTTTCCCTGTCAGGTTTTTGAAATAGTTATATAATATCAAAATCCGCGATATTGCTAATAAATTGTACGCCGTACACTTAGGGCTAAAATCGATTAAAATTTATGAAAGGGGACCGAAAATTTTTATTATGAGTTACTCCTTCTGTGACCATAGCTGTTCTTCGCTCTTTCTGTAATTATCTATGCGTTCATTGTAGCCGTCGTGGTGGAAGGAGCTATTCACAGTGTCGTGTCGCATTTTCGATGTGATGAAGCTGCCGGAGCAGCAAACCGAAAAAGCGGAATGGCTTATGACAACGTGTAATCATGCTCTACTATCAATCGTTGACGTGTTTTCACACTACTACGATCAACTTGTTGATGTAGTCCTCGACGATTTGTACGGTCGCATTTCGTGGTGTACCCAGCAAGATAACGAGCAGCTTGCAAAATCTGGGGTCGAATGTCTGGGGACACTGATCACGTCAAACGGGCCGAAATTTAGCCCGACAATTTGGGAACGAACAATTTCGTTGATTCTACGGCTGTTTTATGGTACAATTCCGAACGAGCTAATGACGTGGCAACCAGAGGGACCGCCTGGAGCAGGAGTTCTCGCTGAAAGAGCGGAAGTATTGGCTGGTGCACCGCAGAATCACAACAATGAACATGTTTCAAGTGAGTCTGGAGCAAATACACCGTCAACTGTTACTAATATAACATCTACTACACCTCTTGGATCGCCCACAAAAGAGCGCGCCGTAATGTCAGCCCATTTGTCAGATGGGCGAACCGAATCGCCAAGCGTCAATGAATATGAAGCTATGATCGTGAACGGAGAAAGCGAAGCATCAACGAAAGCAATTAATGCTAGTAATAACTACAGTCAACGGTCGTCGACGAGCACTAGTGTCGACTCGTCGCCCAGGGTCAAGCCATCAATTTCAGGAGCTAGAGCCCAATCGGCACAGAAGACATCTAACCAGCAGCATCAGAGGTCTACAGCTACTGTTAGCAGCAAAAGTGTATCGCAGCAAGCAGCAGCGCTATCGCTTTTCAATCGACTACAAATCAAATGTGTCGTACAGCTGGAACTAATCCAGGTAATCGATTTAGTTGTTTTTGGCGGCGGATATTCGAGGCGCGACGATGAGCGAAATATGAACGAAGCCAGGCTGTTGATTAAGCTTTTGGCTGAGAATCCTGCTATCCGGCTTGTTGGCAATAGTGTGGCTGCCACAGCTCCAGAAGATAGTAATCATTGTAGCCCGTTTGCCGGTAGCGGTGGTATACATTCGGCCGAGTTTTATACTACAGCACCGAGCACGCCCCTAACAAATGGTGGAATATTGAACGGACCCATAAGTATTGAACGTAAGAGTTCGAACGCTGACGAATCAACATGTGGCGATTTCCAGGACGATATGAGTGATTTCACTGGATGTGATACTAGCAGTGGTCATATAAATTCCCCGGGAACAGGAACGTTAACAGCGACGCCTATCGCAACGAATGTTGCAGACAGTGGGTATACTCCGCATTCCGATCCTGGGCTATTCGTTTATTTAACATCTGCCCAGCTATTCGCACTTGTCGATTGCTTGTTGGAATCACATCGTTTTGCAGCTCGATTTAACGCTAGTCAAGCTCAACGAAATGCACTATGGAAAGCAGGATTTCGTGGCCGAGATAAGCCCAATCTTTTGAGCCAAGAACGGGCAGCTCTGACGACGGCACTACGGATTTTGTATCGCATGTACGAAGGTCAACACTTTCAACAACCGGTCGACAACAAAGTAGAGAAAGGAAATAGTGCGATTAGGCCTACAAAGATGCCGGCATGGTCTCCGCAGGTACAGAATAGGCTTATCGATGTAGCCAAAGCGGCACTAACTCACTATGTGACCAGCGGTGCAATCAAATCGCAACAACATCGTGAAGCGTGGACGCCAGTAATTTTATTAATCCTCTGTAGGACCCTACGCTTACCATCGGTTCAATTTAACATCGCTGCCCAGGCTTACTGTCGAATTTTGGCTCGTCTGATATCGTGTGACGATAACGCAGCACCTTCGGAGGTTAAATCATTGGTTGGTCGTTTTTTTGAACGCATTCCAATTAAAACATGCCATTGTAGCGATTGAGCTTGCGTTAACATTGAATATCATTTGGAATTGATTCATGTTGAAGTAAACGTGCTGTTTGTTATTTACAATTCACTCAGTTCGGCTACTCTACGAATCATTGGTCCTAAAGTTAAATACAACTACGATGTTATTTGGCGTCATGTGGTATGTGGTTCATCAAAAAACCAGTGCCGCCGTATAAATTGAAACCAGTTATCGTTGCTGTGAAGGCATGAAAATTGAATATTGACAAAACTAGTACTGCTGACGAATTTGTTACATATTTTTCGAAGAACAATGTGGTGGTGGTCATGTAGAGATGTTGTTACAGGCTCGGCGCTATATTATTGTGGTCGGGGAGGGGGGTGAACACGTGACCCTCTTATAATTATTGTATAAGAAAACAAAAATTTATGTATTGCCTTGTAGGAAGTACATAGGCTTGGCATGGGCACCCTGGTTAGACGGCCTCCCTACAGTCCATCTGTAGCGCCAGCTCTATTTTGCATTACGAAGACAATGAAACCTATTTTAGGGTAACCAAAGCGTATAAGTAAGTATTGTATTTCATTAAAATGTAATTGGTCATGGTACGGTTTGTTGATCATTTTCCGACGCTCTTGTATCAATTCATTGCTAGCTACTAACTGATACTTGCTGAAAATGGCTGCCGCGTTTTTAAAGAACATAATATCGAGCAAGATTTATTTATTGGAACAAATTAAAAAAAAAACGCGCTAGAAATAATTCCAAGCACCGTTCGAACAAAATTTCAAATTTTGCGAGCGAACGTCGAACGAACTGCACTCATTTCTAGCGAGCATTGTAATTGCAATGACGATTGTGTTAGTTTACTTAGTTTATGCATTTGCCAAACAGTTCACTGAACTATTAGACATAATTGAGTAGGAAGTGGATGCACTAAAATGATTTTTATTATAACCTTCGTTGAGTGGAGATTTTATAACGTTAAAAATATTACATCGGCTCTTAAAGTGTGATTAAAGTTTCGAATGTTACGTGTCAAACGCCTTAGCTTACAAGAACAAAATTGGCACTTTGTGTTAGCTTAAGTATATACCTAGTTTACGTTGAAAACAGCGTATTATCAAAATTGATAGCAGTGGCTGCTATTACAAACGCAGTAATACACGTAAATATAATAATGTTATAACTGAGCAGAAATCTGGGAAGAGAATAAGTACAAATTTAGCGGTTACGGTAAAGATGGTGGTCCAACTGCGTGTCCGACGAAAGCCAAAAACCATAGCAGAACCACAATTGGAAATATAATGTTATAACTAAGCAGAAATCTGGGAAGAGAATAAGTACAAATATTGCGGTTCCGGTGAAGATGGTGGTCCAACTGCGTGTCCGACGAAAGCCAAAAACCATAGCAGAACCACAATTGGAAATATAATGTTATAACTAAGCAGAAATCTGGGAAGAGAATAAGTACAAATTTTGCGATTCCGGTGAAGATGGTGGTCCAACTGCGTGTCCGACGAAAGCCAAAAACCATATAGCAGAACCGCAATTGGAAATATAATGTTATAACTAAGCAGAAATCTGGGAAGAGAATAAGTACAAATATTGCGGTTCCGGTGAAGATGGTGGTCTAACTGTGTGTCCGACGAAAGCCAAAAACCATAGCAGAACCGCAAATGCAAATATAATAATGTTATGACTACGCAGAAATCTAGGAAGAGAATAAGTACAAATATTGCGGTTCCGGTGAAGATGGTGGTCCAACTGCGTGTCCGACGAAAGCCAAAAACCATAGCAGAACCGCAATTGGAAATATATTATAACTAAGCAGAAATCTGGGAAGAGAATAAGTACAAATATTGCGGTTCCGGTGAAGATGGTGGTCCAACTGCGTGTCCGACGAAAGTCAAAAACCATAGCAGAACCGCAATTGGAAATATATTATAACTAAGCAGAAATCTGGGAAGAGAATAAGTACAAATATTGCGGTTCCGGTGAAGATGGTAGTCCAATTGCGTGTCCGACGAAAGCCAAAAACCATAGCAGAACCGC
Source organism: Trileptium ribeirensis (assembly GCA_030248225.1). Taxonomy (NCBI): domain Eukaryota; kingdom Metazoa; phylum Nematoda; class Enoplea; order Enoplida; family Thoracostomopsidae; genus Trileptium; species Trileptium ribeirensis. The sequence continues at coordinate 29,388 of JASANE010006803.1, forward strand.
AATTGGAAATATATTATAACTAAGCAGAAATCTGGGAAGAGAATAAGTACAAATATTGCGGTTCCGGTGAAGATGGTAGTCCAATTGCGTGTCCGACGAAAGCCAAAAACCATAGCAGAACCGCAATTGGAAATATATTATAACTAAGCAGAAATCTGGGAAGAGAATAAGTACAAATATTGCGGTTCCGGTGAAGATGGTAGTCCAATTGCGTGTCCGACGAAAGCCAAAAACCATATAGCAAAACCGCAATTGCGGTTAAATTTTATTTATAATTTTCATTTATTGCCACAGTTGTGGTTTAATCAGACATTTTTACGACCACATTCACCATCTTCGTATTGTTTGACTCGAATAGCGAACAATAATTGAGAAGTGGCTATATATTAAACGTGATATGTAAAAAGGAACGCGTACTGCTTGTTTATATGTGTAAGCCCTGATTCCATGGCTACGCGGCATGGCCATACCATGTCCCACAAAGCCGCCTACTACCATCTTTCCACCCTTCCAGTTGGGTATGTATTGCAAATTTAATGCAATCATCGTCGCAGAACTTGGCTTACCAGAACTATAGCTTACGATGTGACTCTGCGGAAGATCCGAGCAGACAAACAAGAAGGACCAAAGAGGCTGTTCTGGTTTATTGCGTAGTATATTGGAGTGTGTTTTCGACCTATGAATGACACTGTGTCACACATGTGCCGGTCACAAATGTGACGTGAATTAGCACGGTGACACAGTTCTGTTTGTTACATTTGTAAGTATATGCACATGTATATCATAAATGTTTATAGGTTCACCGCCCTGAAGTATCTGAGCCTTCTCACCAATCGAAGGCTCGCGTAAACTATTGTGAACAGTGACTAAAATTTAGTAAAACTGCCATACATTTGGGAAAATTTAGTAAAAAAATGGAAAAAATTTTGAGTTGGTAAAATTTTAAAAATTTGCCATCCCTCACCGGAGCCATCTACCCGTAGAGCTGAGTTGACATACTTTGGACACCTGATAGCTATACTTCGTAGATATGCATGTTAAGCAGATAATATGTCCTGTCTGCGCCATTATAATTACATGTATATGTTTCGAATCGACGGCTTTACTGAACAATGTGTTGTATAAATACATTACCGGCATGTGTCGTTGGTGGTAAACTAGATATTTTCCCTTTCGCTGTGTATTTTTGTCATGCTTTCTCTTTGCGGTATCTATAATATATATTGTCCCCCTTTTATATTTATGATTTCTAAACAACTATATAACTGTATATAATCGTCGGATACCGAGGTATGCCGCGTGCGTCAGATCTATAAGTATTGTCTACTATTATGTTTTCTGTGTTAATGCTATCTGTGATATATTATCAATTCCATTTGGCCTGCTTCAGTGCGCTGTATTGGTGTCGGGGTGGTCTCCAGGTTTTTTTAATAATTGGATAAGCGATTTTATGATGGTCAAAATGACCATGGGAATGGAATGGGAATTCCTATCTGAGTTATGGAATTATTTACCTGTATATACCCTTAACTTTAATGCTATTCGCATTTAAAATGTTAGTGGGCGAGGAAGCACAATTTTGTGCCTTGGGCTGAAAATGCGAAATATTGGCAGCGAAGTGATTGAGCCATTGTATGCGCAGCATTATGCGAATTGTAATACCGATGCTTCGAGTACATGTCAAACTTAAGTGTATCATCGTTTAAAAATTTAATGATGTCATGTCCAAGAAAACGAAGTTGCCCAAGTAGTCATTGAAATTTTCTAAAAAAAACCTGTTCACCTGCAACGCTGCTTGACCTTCTCTTCCAAATTGCTTATTACCATTTTCGGTATATGAGGCTGAACACGACGCTTCCGACATTTTCGGTATCAAAAATGACGGATGAAATGAACAAATATGGTAGCAGGGTATTTGTAGCAGCAGGATACAACTTTTTTGTTGTTAGACATCTTGGAATATTTTGCCGTCTACGTTTACCTGTGTTTTACGATTCGTCTGGGTTTGGCAAGGTCATTTACTCCTGCATAGATAAGTACGATTCTACAATGACCACATTCGGCAAGGTAATTATCGAGCTGTCCCCATATATTAAGCAGTCGTTGATCGCGTAATATTTGGCAATAAAATTGAATATATTTTGCTATATATTTAGTGTTAGAATTAATTATCATAGCCATAATACACTGGATACGTCTGTGAACAAGAAAGTATATGCAATTAACCACTATGTTTGATCGACTGATCTAGAAGACAGCTCGATTCAAGTTTACAGCTGACAAATTTTTTAATGTGCTCACTATATATCTGTGTCGCCTCTTATTTTTCTGAAAGCTCTGGTTTGCAATATACATAGAGTGATTTAAATGGAGCTGCATTCGAGAGCTAGCCTGGTGGTGAAACTACAGTTTTAAGCTGCCTCTGATTGATCATTGGAAAAGTACGTAACGAATCTCTCAGGGTTAAGTATCGTCTAAAACGTTCAAAATGAAAGTCTGTAACCGCCTGAAAAGCTTCAATAGTAATATCACTAAGAGTGCATTACGCAACAGTAGGACAGTTCCCTGCACTCACATGTTAGCACGTGTTTGATACGGGCGTTTTCGGCCTGACCCCCCCCCAGCTTTTTTGGGAGTCGAGATGGTCCGTTTCTGGGGGTCCCCATTTTTTGGTTGGGGGGGTGGTAAGTCGGACCCCCCAATTTTTGGAAGGGGGTCGAGTTATAAGCAGCTGCTGGTTCTACCACCCCCCCAGAAAGTGGGGGGAGGGTCCGACTTACGCTCCCAGAAACTGGGCAGGGTCAGGCCGAAAGCGCCCTTATCATCAAACACGGGTTAACATGTGAGTGCAGGGATATGTTATACTCTTCTCTAATGCACTCTTTATATGATTGTGTCGCGTTAGGCCGACAGTCGCGTTAGGCCGACAAAGTCAAATTTATAAGCTCTAACCGGCTGTTTTAAAGAGTCGCGTTTGGCCGACAGTCGCGTTAGGCCGACAAAGTCAAATTTATAAGATTGTGTCGCGTTAGGCCGACAGTCGCGTTAGGCCGACAAAGTCAAATTTTGACAATTCAGGCCCTCGAACCACGAATCACTGTGAAGGCTACAATTCATCTCTTAGATCAAAATTCGGCCAACCACATCCGCGGACAACAGTTTTCCTTGTCAAGCTACAGGAAATACATCATTCCAAGCAAATTCGAATAGACCAACTTAAAAGAGGCGACCCTCCGGCTGCTAGGGATCCTCGCTATGTCAAAAATGATGCCGAGATTGAAGCTGCGAAGGTATCTTTTACATTCCGAGTGAATGATCTCGAACGCTTCCGTGGTACTGACGCGTATGGCCAACTTATGGATCAAGAAATAATCTCATTCCTTGACTACGTACAGCACCGTCTTTAAAATAGGTAAGCCTATCTATACATGCATACGTAGTGTTATAATTTAAGTTGTCGGCCTAATGAGACTGTTTTAATGTTAAACACTTACAGTTGTTACTTTTAATTTGTCGGCCTAACGCGACTGTCGGTCTAACGAGACATGCATAACTAAAATTTTAGAAATTGTCGGCCTAACGCGACAGTACCCTTTATATTACCAAGTGTTACTTAGCACTATCGCAGTAATAATGAAAACGCAATGTACGAGGCAAAAGTAGTAATCCTAGTGTTAGTTCATCCATCCATTGTTGAGCTCAGTAAATATATATATATTATTGAACTCGGTAAATGTTTTTGTAAATATATATTTTAAACGGATTTGAGTTTTAAATTACGTTGATGTGTTCCATGTCCGAAACGTTTTGTGGTGAATATTTTCTGATAGTTTTCGAAATTTGTGCTGTTTCTTATTGTGGCTAACTTTACAACATCACATCGCAACACTGATATCGTTGTTGTTTACGGAGGGATTGTTGCTTGTGGAATTAAAGTGAAATATTTTGGGAATAGTTTCAATTTCCACCGAGTTTTAAATAATTTTAATGATTATCATCAGCATGGTTCGGCATTTGCAGGTAATATGCTCAGCGACATCGTGAACGAACCCCAGTGAGATTGATGCAACCCTTGCTTTGTATGTAGCGATAATGAACCCAACAATGTGTGCTGCGTTTGATGATCGGTACGAAAATTTGTCCGTATTTTGCGGGGTCTGAGATCAACGAGCTGGTTAAGAATATATACTCATATTGGCCAAATATAAAGAAATTCGATTTTTTTGCGATCTCAATGGTGCCCAAAAATTTTTCGGTCGAAGTTAAAGTTTTCGATATCATTCCAACCACATTGACGATCTGAGTCGAGTAAATCGTGTAACGGGCTAAGGAGCTATTGGTATTTATGTGAAATCATACACCTAAAGTCGATGGGATTTCAAAAAATCGAAAAAGATTTTTGTTTTAAATGTGGCCAAAAAATGGGTATATTCTGAACCAGCTCGTCGAGTGGTAACAATATTATCACTAAAGGGAATTCTTCAAAACTAAAGGTTAGTTAGGAGTTTAAAGGAAAAGACACCATAAAGGTATATATTATATACACGTGCGCTTTTAGCGTATTGGTCGCTACATCGCACACGTCACATTTACGCCCCAAGACGATACCTTTTCTAACAATGAGAGTGCATGTATCTACATATTTTAGGAGCTAGGTATAATTGTAATTCGACATCGAGATATATATTCAGTGTATGGGTGGTATTTATAACATTGATAATGAATATTATATTGTTACTATAAATGTCAAATCTCATGTATGCAGTAGAATTTAATATCAATAAAGTGTTTTATGCAACTGTTTGATACAATGAAGCGTGATACGCATATATAGTTTGCGTGATCCCTCTTGGGTTATAGGTTTTAAATATGATGCGGCATTTGTAGAAACTTCGTGTGGAGAAAATGTTTTTGCTTTCAAACCTATTTAACATAAATGCAGCTAAATATAATAAGCCTTTAGTCTTAGCCTAAGCCAAGGTTTCTATATGACCCATGTACTAATCCTAAAGTAGGGCTACCGCCCCGAACCCTTCTCTCTAACCTATTTTTGTAACGTTATAACGTATGACCCTGAAGTTGACATGATCCCTAAACACTATGTTGTGTTGTATGTAATACTGCGCGACGACCATTTCTGAGATCTATTACATATTAACGCGTACAGTTTGAATGAAATTGTGTTATGGATCTAGATGGTACTGAGTCGTTGCGTTGGGCATTCGTAAAACTACCGCGGAAAGTATATATAGATTGAAAAAATGGGAAAATGGACGTATCTAATATAAAATTAAATGTTCTAGTTACCGTAACAAAACGATGAGTTATAAGATCCTTGAAAGCCCGTTTTTTGCTTCCAACGGAACGCTGAAATATTTTTTCTTATTAATAACCCAAATTTTCCCAAAATAAAGGAGGAACAAATGATAATGTTAGATTCACAACTGACAGTAGCAGAGCTGAGGAATGCTTATGACGATTATGTCGTGCAAATCACCCGGTTACGATGATTGCCGGTGGAGTTGTATTGGAAAATTTGTAACAGCGTCATTCTGGTGCGTGTTGTAATTACTATATGAAAACTAACCGTATGACTGCGTTGGCATATGACGGCATGTTATCTTTATTTTACAAACGTCACGATATATATTAGGGAAGCGCTAGAAAATTGAAAATTTCTTACCATATTAATCTTTATTATAAAAGTTTTGCAAAGATTTTGACTATATCGGTCACTATATAAGGAAAACACCACTGTTTCAAAGGAGTACCTTTATATATCATAAATAAAACATAATAAAATAACCGATAATACAAGTGTTTCGTCACTTAAGGCTTAGAAGTACAAACTGTGTTTTTTGATATATATCGGATTAGTGTTGGGTAAGGACTGGTTTTGCAGCCAAACGGCTGGACGTTAAAGTTTTGTTCCGGCAGACCCGGCTCAACGATTGGGCGACGGCAGATGGACGAATGACTGCCAAGAAGCTTCAGTTACTACGAAACAAATTTTGTATTGGTAAATGTTTCTGCAGTATTTTTTCAAGAGTCGATTTGTATATGAAGGTTTTGCATTGAATTTTAATACAAGTGTCGAATCCTAGCCGTACGCAGACTATAGCAAAACTACTATACGTAGTGCTGGGCACGACCGGATTTGACGTCTATTATTAAACATAGACGTAAATTAGTTTATTAAAAACATGTTATGTGCTTACTGCTTAAATATCACAACATGGTATTATAATAACAAAATCCTTGCATGTTGGTTATAGGCGATTATTTATACCAGTATCTATGTCAAAAATACGATTATATATCAAAAAGTACCAGTAATAGGTTTAATTCAATCGCTGTACAATAGTAAACGTATATTATACAGAGAATAGACGGTAAATAACCGGTGATCAACGACTTTCGCGACTGTTCACGGCAGAAAAATCTGCCGCCCGACGGATTTGCCGTCATTGGCCGACGGCTTTCTTCGCCGGGGCCAATATTACTGATGATGTTGTCATGAATAGTCAAAATATAAGCAGTATTGTCGGGTTTTGTTATAATTTTTCGGGCGATCGTTTTTGAAGTCATTTTAGAATACCTTGGCTATTCTGTAGTCACCCAAAATACCTGGGGAGTCACCGAAATCCTGGCGGAAGCTCGAAAATTCTGGGTACAACACCAACCCTCCCACCTTTTTTCTGGATGGGCCAGGGTAGTATCTAGATTTAAATTATATGGTTTATGGTTCAACCGCAAAGGTTTCGATACTGTCCCAAATTGGAGCAAAAGCTATTATGACATTGAATCGCTCTCTTACTAAATACCTCCTTATGGTGTACCGGTATTTGGTTGTAATCGTTTTAGCTCACTACATTACTTATGTCCTCTAGACTATGTAGCTTGTTTGGTTTCGTCTCCGAATTGGTTAGTAGAAAAAGTATATGCGATGATAACCAATTTTTGTATTTCCCGTTTCATCGTAGGAAAGCGAAGGAAATTTTATATTCTTCAACATTATAGTAGATGAAGGAATTGGCTTACCCAGATGTGTGAACAGACTAGTATTCTGTATTTACGTACTCACAATAGCGTGCAAGAACTCAGCTGGTGAAGATTCGGCAACTAAACCACTGTGAATGCCCACTAAATTCTGTAATGGAATTAGACGGACGATTATGACTGCGGCTATTAAAAAGTGGCCATTTTGGCCAAATTTTTCACGAACAAATTCATTTATCAATTTTCTAAATTATTGTGTAGAAACAAGTTTCTTAATGAGATGGTAGCCAGGAATGTGAAACTGGCTGATATATTAGAAGAGAAACATGAGTACGTCACTAGTTAATGGAGGTTTCGAAGGCATGCTGTTTTGAAGGGTAAGCTAGGAACTGTCCGTATTTCTTTCGTCACCTAACCCTTTTTGCCGAATCATGGAGAATGACCGGTTTGGCTGACTAAAGCTGATTGTTCTAAATACTGTCATGAAAAAATTGGCTTTTACTGTTCGTGAAAACAATAAACAATGTACTTATTTCGTGTCTGAGAGCTCAAAATTTATGGTTTTCACTGTTTCTTGCAGTTCAACGCTGTGGAAATGTTTTAACAACTTAAATACCGGATTAGTTTTTGGTCGTCGTCTGATATCGCAGATAAGTTTTATAAATATTAAACTTACATCCATCCATGTGACAGGCTGAGCACGGAATAAAATTCAAAGAACAGAAACATCTCAGCTTTGGAGATCGTTAGAGAAAACACTGTGAGTATTTTATGACGTGAATTGGAGGTGAGACGTTAGGCCCGAAACCCGGGCCATGGGCCGGGCGGACTTGTCATTTTCGTTCGGACCTTAAATTTATAGTCGACTAAATCTTTACGATGATAAAATTTGTTGTAGAGTCCATGGATACAGTAAAGTGTTTTCAAAATGACCGTCTAAAATTTTGGAACTACTTGTTAAATACTTATCTGTTTATGTAAAAACATTGTATAAATTTGGTTTTGCTGTTAAGTAAATTTTTTTCCTTCCGTCTACAAACTGAAGTTTTACTGGTATTTCATTTAAACATAATCTAAATTTGGAGAGATAACACAATTTCATTACAAGGCACAATTAATTTCCAACCAAAGGTTTGAATATATGGACGAATAAACATTTCTCGGTACCAGCACCTTTTCAGGATTTTGTTGTAGATAAACTGAAAATTTGCGGTTTATCGATTAATAGTGCCGACTTTGAGGTTCAAGAAAATGAGACAACAAGCATAAACGCGATTGATCGCTTATACCAAAAAATCCACCATTATAGTATTTCTGTCTTCGGTAGAATATGCTTCATATCGATGTATTACATATGTATGTTTAATTATATTCGTAATGTCACTACTCCGTACGCCAAAACGGTTTGTAAAACATATAAATCAATATAAAATAAATATATATATAAATATAAATGAATACGTTGATTTTTGTGGTATACGTCCAACGCAAATGTCGTGCAGGTAAATCAATTAGAAACTAGAGCCCAACGCAAGTCGGAATTGGTTTTCCGGGGTTTAGAAGTTCATAACTTCGTCAACCGTCGTTTTTCTACATACACTTACTATGTTTTAAGGGAGTGTTAAGCTGGAGAAGATGGTTTGATCATTTTTGTGGTAATGTAGGAACGACTGACTAAAAAAGAGGGATCAATCCTGCAAGATATATCGCCAGTATTAAAACGTTTTATTGTAGGGAAAAATCAAATTCAACTATCAGACCTTTTTGGGCATAAAAATATCTCGTTGTAAACAAACTTATTTTAATTAACGCCTATTGAACATGCACAGTATAGCAATTTAGAATAGTTTTATGCATTCTAAATTTTGAACAATGTAAGGAGATTTGTAGTGAAATTTTTTAAAACATTTTCCGGCAATTATGTAGAATCACAACTACACTAAAAAATGGCATTTTTTCAGATTTTTTAAACTCATTTCTGAACAGTACAACTCAATGGTAGGTTTTAGGTTGACTCTTAAAAAATTGTTATTATATCGTATGATACACTGCCAATTTGATGAGGAGACAAGCTCCAAATGGTTTCAAACTTGCGTGGATTGGCAACTGGTTATCTATAACTTACTATGTGATACGTAAATTTATTACGTATACCAAAATTTGATGTCAGTAAATTTATCTCTCTCTCTATGTCGCAAATTTTTGTTGTCATTTTGTGAAGTAAAAAATGCCGGCTTGGAAAAGGCTCCTGGTACCACTCATATTATGTGCAATATTCTAGGTACAGTATATACAAATTATGTAAAATTTGAGTATGTTTTGTGTATTAAAATCAAGTGTCCTCCATTATACAATATTGTAAAAGAGTGTGACAGTTTTTCATAATGTACTCCTCCTACTTAAAGTATTAATAGAAGCTAATGTTCAATGATGAACTTCAAAGCCAGCGGTTGCCCATCGCTGCATAGAGTGCAGTTTGGCTAATGGTCTAGCTAGGTATAAGGATGTACGCTTTAAGCCGTTGTATATATATGCTGAGCCCATGTATCCTTTTGGGAACGGACGTTATATCGTTACGTTGTGAAAAAATGTTCATTTGAAAATAAGTTATAAAGCTAATAATTTATTGATTATCTGTTTGCGAATACTAAATAAATTCGTATCGTAGTAAGGAAGCTTATTGGCTACTGGGAGTATGGGTGTCGGCCGGCCACAAATCTTGTGAACCGGCAAACAGCTCGTCGTTGCCGAACGCCACTCCAAATGGGTAGCGAAATCATACTTATTCAAAATTTTAAGACTGGCGAGCGAAGTTTCTTCGATTCCCACCCTCAAGTGGCAAGTTCGCCGAAACTGTTAAGGAAGTTTGCCATAAAATACTTGGTGACTGTACTGCCACCATCTTCGCCTGGTAGTGTACTCGTGCTCATTCGGTGTAGAAACGGCTTTGCCACAAGCGGGGAAACTCGATAAGTTGATAGAGTGTAAATATTACATAAAAATGATAAATCGTTAAGAAAACAGAAAATTTACAATCAAACACAGGAAATCAATTTTTGTTTGGTCGTATTGGTTCTACTAAGAAATCGAAAACGAACGTATGTCAAAAAAAATTTTCACCACCGATAACTACAACGATCTATGCTGTAAATTTTAACACCTAAAAATTTCGTAGATTTTCAATTTAGTGGTACGCCGGAGAGTCTTTAATTTATGTAGTTTCGGGTCATTTTATATGGTGAACATTGAAAAATAGTAAAACGGGAAATTTGATGTAAAAAAGTTGGGAAAATATTGTTCGAAGAACGGGAAATATTGCGACAACTTTGTACAAAACTCTCTCTAGAGCACAATTTGGTTTAAAACAATTTCATAGTAGTAAAACAAAAATATATTGTGAAATTTTGATGCAGTCTGTGCAAACTGATGGTGCAGCATCACTTAACAGAGCCGGGCCTGTCCAGACCGCTACTATCCAGATTCACTTTGCTATGTTACCCGTCTTCCGGAACAGCCGTGCTGAAAAGAGGGGCCCTATTTGGCCAGTGGTGACCTGAGTTCTGTTATCGATCTCCGCCTATAGCGCGAGTCCTACTGGTCCATCTGGGAGTTCTGGTAGAATATAACCCAGTTATTGGCAAGGCTTGCATCCGAAAATTTGCTAAAACTGACAAGCATGGTTTTGACCGAATACCTTCGTTTCGGCCGATGCTTATTCACTTGTCAATAGTGTTCGTTGTGTTGCCAATATAATTTTTGCGGAACATCAGCTTTAGGGTGTGGACTAGTTTTTTTAAACTATTACATGTAAAAATGCAACCTTTCGAATTTAGTAGCAGCAAAAGCTATCAGATAATGATGTAAGATATCTGCTGTGCAACGATTTTGGCTGTATGACGACAATCCTCCACGTTTGCGAAGTAATGGATATTATTTGGTGCAGCGTATATAAGGGTTTTCGATAGAAATGTCACAACACAGCAATCACTATCCTTACTCTCACTACGACTATCATGATCTGTTAGTCCGCGCGTGGCCAGCTATCATGATCTGTTAGTCCGCTATATTTCACTACAATATCCGAGGGTGGACTGTTATCATGATCTGTTAGTCCGCTATATTTGACTACAATATCCGAGGGTGACCAGTTATCATGATCTGTTAGTCCGCTATATTTGACTACAATATCCGAGGGTGACCAGTTATCATGATCTGTTAGTCCGCTATATTTGACTACAATATCCGAGGGTGGCCAGTTAGCATGATCTGGTAGTCCGCTATATTTGACTACAATATAGCACTCAGTCAATAGATACCCACTCTTTGTCCGTTTCAAGATGATCTCTTGTCAACGCAAGATGATAACCCTAAATATACCGTATTGTGATAAATATTTTATTGCTGTTAAAAGCCACAGACAGCAATTGTTGTTGCTCTTGGTCTTAGCAAGAGTGCATTATGGAAGAGTATAACACTTCCCTGCACTCACATGTAAACTCGTGTTTGATCCCTCGGTCTCCCAATTTCTGGGGGGATCGGTTCATAAGCAGCTGCCTAAGAAACTGGGGGTCAGGCGGAAAACGCCCGTATCATCAAATACGGAGGGAAGTGTCATACTCTTTCCTAATGCACTCTTGGTCTTAGTGTGTCATGAAAAGAAACGTGGGTCATTAAAAATAATGATTAAAAGAACGATTTATTCAACTTCTTCTATGATGGACATAACAAATAGTAGTCCGGACGGTTGCATATTGGGTATTTCCTAGAATCTCCCATTACGAAAGTGGATAATTTTGAACATACCTGGGAAATTTTAGTGCCATTCGACTCAACTCGACGAGGTAGTTCAGAAAATGCCCATTTGGGCAATATTATGACAAAAATTTTTGGGCTCCTAAGGTTCCCTTTTTGTACAAAAATTTTCAAAAAACTTTTTTCTAGATAATTGTATAATTTTATTTGCCATTAGAACCTCATTGAACGCTGAGGCGAATGGTATCAGAATCAGCTTAATTAATTCATGGGTTAAACAGTAATGTGAAATCTTAAGGCTAAGCCTAACTCATTAATTCATGAACTGGTTGAGCTGATTTTGCAACGATTCGACTCAGCTCGTCAATGCGGTTCGAACGGTATATAAAACTGTACATTTATCGAGAAAAATTGGGAACCCAATATCGAAAAAATATAAATATTGCCAAAATGGGTATTTTCTGAACCGCCTCGTCAAGTTGATCCGAATGATACTACGATTTCTGCTGCACCTTCAAAATTGACCAGTTGCGTGTTAGGGGATTCTTGGAAAGACATTTACTATTTGCTCCTACCCAGCTCTTGTCAAGATATTTCTACCACTCGTTAAAGTGGTAAAAATTTGAAACGGTACTTTATCAAAGCTTGACGATCGGATCATACACATGCTTTCTTCAGCTGGTTTAGGTTTGCGCTTTCCAAAACAATGCCTGTAAACAACGAACAAAGTTTTATCTGTTTACCTTTATAAAATTAGTAGTCTTAGTAATTTAACGCCGTGCCAAAATCTGGTTTTTTAATTATATCAACTGTCCTAATATAGGACATGTGATCGGACAACTAAAATACTGGTGATAGAATTGTTTTAAGTATATTTTTAAGTAAAATGTTAGATCTTTTCTTTGTTTTATTAGTCTGTTGTGTTTTAGAGACAGACAGACGCTGGAGTGCAGAGTTTAAGACGATAATGTTTTAACAACAAAATAATTTATCGCAAAATATGGTTTTGTTTTATTGAAACAAATATTAATTATTTGCTAGAACACTTTGGAAAGCTTAAGCTAGAGCTAGACTTGCGGTCTGAATTTTTGGTTGCTCGGGTGCAATTAGAATGGGATGCCACAATTTTTGGTATTTTTGCTTCACCCGCCCTACACTCTGTCCCAAATTTGAAAACCTTACAACAAGTCCAATGTGCGAGGGATTAGTTTTTTTGCCAAATACAGTTAAAAAGTGAGATTTGGGATCACGTCAAGCCGCCCTCTTAACGTAACATATCAGGTGATTGTATAATGTTTTGTCTCTCTAATACTAAACGTAAGTCTATGTCTACTCTTAACAGGAGCGTAGCCAGGACGGGCCTCCGATGTAGCATTTGTGCGCCTCAAATATAACACAAAAGTGATAAGTTCACGGTTATGTGTGAATGGTAGGTTTAAGCTGGACCCCATTTGCAGATTCAGTGCCCCTCCGTGCAAAAGCTTCTGGCTACACCCATAACTCTTATCATTAAGCCTATGCTAAGCCTGAGCTCACACTTAAACTTGAATTTTGGCCCAACTCCCCCCCCCCCCGCCACACACAACCCTACTGTTGACGGAGGCAACTTGGCATGATCTGTTTTACCCTAAAAACATAATGCCAGTGTTTCAGTTTGGCCAACAATGGCCATATCTTTTTTTTGTCACTTAAACCAATCACTTAAAGCCGGCGTGTAATACGCTTATTTATTTAAATATGTGTAATACCTTTTTGATCTTTTTGGTTCTAATGTTAACCTATGCTGATTAAATAACTAGTAAGCCGTTGTGCTTAGCAATGCTTATTATCGTTTTTAAGCAACTTAAGGCAATGAAAAAATGCTTCGTACAACACGCCTGTGTCTTTTGACGGGACAATGACATCAAAGTGTTGTTCGTATGCTTTTTTTCAAAATTAAAAAATCTGTGATAAAATTATGAATGTGATTGCACCGATCTTATACGTTTTGAATTATACGTATTAGTTAATCTTTGTCTGATTTTGATTGAAGATTATATGTTTTATGTATAATATCAAAATCTGCTAATGGATAAACGAACGAACAATAGATATTAGGTTTGGGAATAATTTATTGTATATACCTGGGTACGGCAATATGATCATTTTCATGAACTCCCACACTTGAATCCAGCAGTGGTTCTTGAACATTGCACATTCGAAGCACGGACATGTGCACTGAGATCGCTGGATTATTAGTAACATTGAATTTAGTTTTTTATGGGTATGATACTGATATCCCGTAAATATTATAACCCGGAAATAGCTACTTGTGTACATACAATCGCCAACTAATGTCGTATGCACATACTTTTTTGAATGAATAAATAGTTGTCTCTATATATGTTTTGCAAAGATTAAATTGTTTGTAGGCATTAGTGATGGGTAAGGATATCCGGATATCTTAACATTCCATTCGTCGCTAGCTTCTAAATGTAACCTGTAACCCCTTGATTCGAGAATGTCAACATGAAGAGTTACAGAGGTTGTCATGTTACCGCCTGGGAAGGGGTCATTGTCGTAATAGATATTTTGGCTTTAGGCGGTCAATTGGATATATAAGCCCTGTTGTTTGGATTAACGTACAAGTTGGCAACGTTTGATAATGATTCGCTGGATTTCGGTTGGGCCCTGGCACCTCATCGAGATATTGTCTAAGACACCAAAAAGTATCGGAAATTTCAACTGTATTCTGAATATAAATTAGTGTTAATTATAACTAGTTTTAATTATAAATTAAATGCTGTTCATCATAAGAGATTTCGTATGGGACTTTAAGTTACACAGCAAAAATATTGGTGCAACAGGCACCGTATGAAAAGAACAATGTTTTTTTATGCTTTAAATCCTTAATATACATCATACAATACACCTATAATGGAGAATGGCAAAGTCTGATATTAGTTTTTAAAGTATGTATATATATATATAACAGGTTGAAATATTTGGATATGATTGCCCATGATATCTAGTTATGGTAAACCATATCCCTGTGTATCATTGGTAGGGATGGTTTCAGTTTATCATAGGTATGTTTTATCATCAATTAGGATATACGGAGTTAAACTAAATTTTGATCAGAAATATATTTTAGACTAAGAGACCAAGGGCGTAACCGGGGGGGGGGGTGCGGGGGTCGCGACCCCCACCCTTTTGGTTCAACCCCAAACAAAAATTTTTTGAATGATTCCGGTTGAAAATTATGTCGGAAATTGTCCTAAAACTAGCCTCTCTAGCACTAGAAAACAATTACTTTCAACCGTATTTTTGACCAAACTTCACATTTTTGTATAAAAAGTCGCTATTTTGGCAACAGTTGCATTTTTTACTTGTTTACGACGTACTTAATATACCAATTCTGGCCCCGCTGTCACATTTCTGGGCGCGACCCCCCTTTTAGGTACCCACTGTGGGCAGCGACCGCCCCCCCCTTTCAAAGTTCCTGGCTACGCCCTTGTAAGAGACTAACTAATTTAGGATTGCAAACTTAATATCACATATAGCTAATAACTTTTTAAAATTGCTCGGCTCCATTAAACGATAGTTAGCCCAGCTGGGTTCGGAAATTACAAATTGGACCTAGGCGCTAACCGGTTGTTTGTTGGGTTGAGGATCGGCTGGCCTTGGCTAAAAAAATTTGGTATAGGTCGTGCCCCAGCTGACCCGGAACGCACAAAAATCTATTTGCATTGTGCGCCGAATAAGTTTTATTGTCTAGCATACGGTGAAATCAGAAATTTCAGATGTATTCATTTCCAACCGTTTTAATATTGTTCTCATTGTGGTGTCTTAATGATTGTCTATGTTGATTGATTATGAAATATATAGTGGGAGACTGAAAGAAATTGGTATGAGATACATATATCATATGAGTGTGAAATTTATAGCTATAACATATATCCAAGCTACAAAAGATTACGCCACAACTAACTAGTTGTGGCGTAAACTTTTGTAGTTTATTTTAATTTAGCCATGGTTTTATAATATGTCCAAGCTATAATATTATATATATAAGCTATATAATATATAAGCTATAATATTTTCATATGTGCAAGCTATCATATATGCCTTCTTTGTGACCTTCTTACGCAGCCATATAGTTTTGAGAAGTATTTAATAGAAACGTGTTCCAGGTTAAGATTAAAAACTCATGATTTGGAGCTTCTTGACTGGTGAAAATATAAACATGAAAGTACGAAGGTTTTCTAAACTGCCGTCACTGGTCTATGGCAGGTTGTTATAATTAATTTGAGAAACGTATACAATGTGCAATAGTTTTACATTTTATATTATTGGCGGATTCAGGATGTCACAATTATGGATCCAGTACAGACAAATGTCAAGATCGCGGCAAAAAGTGAAGTTCTCGGTTATGTTACGGGATATCGGCTCTGTCCCCCCTCTTCCAAAGCTCCGCACCCCACTTTCGCAGCTCAGCACATTCCTTCGAGGCTGGGCACCGCACATTCAGCCTTACCTCACGCCAAAGCCATTCGAAAAATTTTAGCAAATTTGCAAAAATTTTAAGGCAAAATTAGAAAAAATGCTAATGAAACATTGGAGAGCCGGTAGAGAGTTTTTGGTTACCTTGTTAGTCCGCACCCTCAGCTGACAAACGTTGGCAACCTATGTTCCGATGGGGGATCCCATGGATTTGGCCCAGTTTTATATATAATATAAATTCATAGCAAAGTTACAACTAGTAATCACAAAGATCGTAACTTCTATATATAATTCACGCTGGGAGGCTGTGGTTTCAGTATTGGCAGGAAGTGCGACAATATTCTTAAATAAAGGGTTCTTGTGTATCGTACTTCATCAATCAGACTTACACTGCTAATTCAATGAGGTGCTCCGCAAAAAATAACCTCCGCTTTGGTGGTCACAAATGATGTAACAACATTTTATCGTTTGTCTTCCAATAGCTTAGTAAACACTCGCTTTAGCTATCAAAATCAATTCTAGTACGAGTTCCAAAGCTGCCGCTCATAGCGCAGCAACAGTTTGGCACCTTACTGGTCATGCCCGACGTTACTAGATTTTTCGGGAGTAAGGCTAGGATAGTTCAACCAGACAACTGCTTAATCATCAGGGCGGGCCTAAAGGATATTTTCTTGAAGAAAGGCATTGTCAATAACAACTACATGGTAGTTTTCTTATTGTTAGCTGTCTTCAAGCATGGACTATATGTCTCTGGTGCGCCGGCTGCATTATGAGAACGTTATATGTTGGGCTGCCTTTGCGTTTTCAATTACAGCGCGAAATGAACATTGAAAAGACTGTGGCAATCCATGGACTCAAGGGGTGAAATTCAGTTGGAACAAGCCTGGACCCGGTGAGCATTACAGTTTGGTTAATTACTAAGTTGTTAGGTACGTTATATGGACTCAAGGGGTGAAATTCCGTTGGGACAAGCCTGGACCCGGTGAGGATTACAGTTTGGTTAAATACTAAGTTGTTAGGTACGTTATAGCTTAGCCAAAACAGTTTTTATGATCGTTTTGTTTGTTCAAAACCTAATTACAGCCATTAATTATTGCCGCACCTTTCAAAAAATCCGCGGCTACACTAAACAAATAGTTTTGAAACTTACGTATGACACAGATATACTAAGTGTACTCAGACCGTGAGAAATAACATGTTTGAAAAACTAACACCAGCTCAATATTTTCGGTAAAATGCAATAAAAGCTCAAACTATTTTGTAAGAAAAATATACAAACCGGGTTTAATACTATTTTTGCATATAGTTGCCAAAAAACGATATTAAGTCGGCGCTTTCCGAGCTTCAGTTCAACTCAGTTCGTTTCATTTACCGTTCGTCACGTTCTCGACAGGCGTTGTCGCCTCTACTAAGCAACGCCGCACTGCTGTACACCTAAGCGTTGGCGCTCCTCTGTTGGGCCTCACTATTTTATTTCATTTGTTAAATAAATATTGTTTTATGGGTTTGGTCATTGGTTCTATCAACACGCTACCGCTGGTATCAAACACCGAAAACTAGTGTTAATAAACATGCAACGGATGAGATCAATAACACTACAAGCTATATACGGATTTTAAGTAAATTTGTTTCAATACCTGACAGGCGCGTAGCCAGCGACTCACCTTCGGGGGCACTTCTATCGTTCGGGGGGACGCATTATCGTACCCCGTCCGGTTATAATTATGGACCGGTGTCCGCACTGGAAGCATGCCCCCGTTCCTTCCCTCCCCCCCCCCTTGGCTACGGTCCTGATATCTGTGACTCCGAATTAGAATTTGGGATGCGGCAAGTTTTTTGCTGCGATGCGACTATGCTTCTTTATATGAAGCTGAAACACATTTACGGGGTATCTGCTCCAGCTGGCGATCAAGAGATAAACAGCAGGGAATAGCCGGAACTGAAATTTACAGGGACCGAAACCAGTAACCGGAGCCGTTTATTTAAACCGGATTCGGAACTGCAACCGGAACCTGGTCTTCGCAACTTGTTTATTGTAAAACAAATGAAGGAAAAAATGAAGATACAGTGGATCTAAAATGTAGTAAAAATAACTTTTACATTAAATTTAATTTACTGTGATGGCATTATTGCGTATTGCCTCCCTGGAACTTTGAAAAGACTGAGGAAGCTAAGCTAATAATGTTTATTTATCGATCAATATGTCGGTTTTTGGATCCCAGAGCAAAAATTGCCTTCCACTATACAGCATTGCGTAAATTGTGCCAAACAAAATGTGTTTGTAACTAAACATGCTTGCATGGAGCGTAGACTAAAAACACTTTCGCTTTGTCTCCAACCTTCTCTCTTTACTACACATACGTTTGTTACATTTTATTCTGCAAGAAACATGAAATTATTGGTTTATATGTTTCTAAAAGAAAATAAAAGAAGGTATACTATAATTTTCTGATCAGTGCTTAGAGACTGTGTTTAGGCTAGCATGGGGCATCCAGTACCCGTCAGTTAGACGATAATAATGATAACTTTCTGATAAGAATGCTATAAATGAGACAAACTGTTATACTGCTTGCCAGTTTCAGTAAATACAGTTCATCGCATTCGTTTCTGGCTGCGCTGCAGATATGTTACTTTACTTCAATGTAGACTGATTTACAAAGTTTACGAGCCATTGGCTGGTGCTTGACGCAATTTATGTTAGCCAAGCTTACAACTTTATACTTCTAAATAATCCATACTCTGTTACCAAGTTGGTTCGGTTTAATTCTAACATACCCCGCAGACTTCTGAATGTGTAAAATAGCTGGTACAAGCATCGCACTGGCTTTGTTTCGGTAACAAATTCCTACTGAAATTATGTGTCCTACTTTTATGTCTCACATCGCAATATGCTGAGTTAATCTATTCGTTTGTTTGGATGTATAGGAACTTGATCATTGTCTATATATTATATATGTTTGGACCACTGGTGAACCAAAAATGTGGAAATCTTCAACAAAAATTTTAAACCGGAGTTCCGGTTCCGGTATGGTTTTTGCCTTTTGCCGGAACCGTAGCCGGAACACGATTTTCGCCGGAACCGGAATTCCAGTTATATACTCCTTGATAAACAAATAACTTTTTTAGCCCATGTCGCTGTTTCTCGCTTGAATTTGCGGTTCCTTTCCATTATCTCTCCAGCCCGTATTTGGCCAATTTTGAAGATACAGAGCTGATTTTCGTATCACTCGATTCAGCTCGATGAGGCGGTTCAGAATATACTTACTTTACCCACGTCCCTGAAATTTTTTTCTATTTTTTGAGATCCCAATGGTCTCCCATTGGGAACCCAAAATTTTTTCTTCGGAATATGGACATGTTGGGTACCATTCGACTCGAAAATGCAGGCCATGCCGTTCTCGATATACTAAGCCTGAGCCTTAGTCTTAGCCTAAGTTAAGGCCCTTATATGAGACATACACTTAGCCTAAGTCGGGAGGCCGCAGCTTCCCGAACCCGCCGCTCTAAGCTGTTCTTTTTTCTAACGTTATAACGTACCGCCCGTCAGGGTTACTTGAGCTCTCATAACGTTTTAACGGTGACGCAGATTTCAATAAAATACACACCAGTAGATTTCTCTCATCAATCCGAGTCGAGTGGTGCTCAAAATAATTATATTCCGAAGAAAAAATTTTGGGGTTCCCGAGGGGACCATTGGGACCACAAAAAAATCGAAAAAAATTTTCAGGGATGTGGGTAAAATGAGTATTTTCTGACCCGCCTCATCGGGCTGAATCAATTGATACCAAAATCATCTCTGTATCTTCAAAATTGACCAAATACGGGCTGGGGAGATAATAGAAAAGAACAGAATTTGCGACGGCACCTAATTGGCTCAATTTTTAGCCGTATAACCATTTGCGCGACATTAACATGGGAGGCAATACAGTTTTGGTGTCCTAATAGCTATTTTGATATGCAAGTGGATTAGATTTAAAAATATTGGGGGATCTGGCCCTCCCCCTGGATTTGCGCCTATGTCTGTAACAAATCTTTTCGATATATACTTATAGTGTTCATCTCACACGAAGAGCGCTTTGAAATAGCGATCCAAAATGCTCACATCGTCATCTGTATATTTTCACAGCTTATCGCTGTATAGCAGGAAGTAAGCTGAATTCGTGTTCCGGCAAAGTGCGGATTCCAGTTACATTGGTTCCAGTTCCGGATATTTTTTGTTGGAATCGAAGTTCTGGTTTCATATCTCTTCTCTTGGATATATGCTTGCCGAAATTCGGAACGAATCATTTTTATTTCCTAGAGAAAATTAGCTAACTAACTAAATCATAAGCGTATCACTATTCTTGGTGCTACTCGTACAACATAAAACATATTCTTGCTTTCGACAGATAGATACAGCTTTTCCCCAGACATCACAATAGTGTAGCTTCGCAGAGATTGAAGAAATACACTGAGAATTCGAAATCTACGCAAATTTTAGCCTTGATACGTCTCAAATTCGAATTTTCAAAACTAAAATTCCAACCCTTTTTCCACAGATGGGCAAATTTGGGATTGTTTTTACCGAGTGTTAACAAAAAAGACCAACAGGCGATGTAACAGAGGAGGCCCAAAATTATGCAAGGGGGTGGGCACGAACATGTTGGCACCCGGTTTTTGCCAGTGGGCAATTGAAAATTCCCAGCCCCAGCCCACTCCTCAGAATGAAAAGCCACTGTCCAAGCTCGAATACTTTCCTTATGCCCGATGGACGATCACGTCTACGTTACAAAGTTCGCGCAACTTCTGTGAAAAAGTAACTCTACCTCTCATAGACCGATACATGTATTCCCGGTTCCTTACTTACGAGCTCGCAACTTATTTTGACATCGAATTGGCATCTAGATCTAAATATTCTCAACGTTAGTGTGGTTCCTTCCTACCCAATACCCACCTGCCACCATGTGTCAGTCAGCCATACGGCGGAAGGGCAGCCGAAAACCTCACAATCTATACAGATCTGAAAATGAAGTATTTGGGGTTTCCAACTGACCAGTAATCCGACACGATTAAATGAAGTATATTCGTCTCCTTTGGCCTAACGCAAATATAGTAAACACTAAAATTAGCCGCCTAAATCCAAAATTTATTGACATAGCGACAAAAACATCATTTCGGCATTCTCTAATCAAGATTTGTTATTCTTTACCAGAAACATTTTGTACCTGGCCACGAAAATATCAGGATATCCGAATTATACCGGCGTCGTGGATAATATCCGGATATGAAATCGTAGCCGGATATCCTTGCCCATCATTAGTGATTATATTGGTTCATCGTCTAATTTCAGGTTCCAGATTGAGCTGCCTTTAGACCTATTAAAGACAATAGATAGCGAAAATACTCTCTTAGTAGTACATTAAGATAAACAGAGGGTGCGAATCTTTTGCAGATAGTGGCCTATCACCTGGTCCGAGACCCCATATAGGTTTCATCTGTGCAACCAACCTAGGGAGTATGGTAGATGCCCTTTACTGTGAGCACAACCTCTATATTTGTGACCGAGGGAAATACTTTTTCAGTGATATCTCAAAACACAGGCTTCATATCAACAATTTTCAACGCTTTTCTTCGCCTGGACGAGATCTACAACATTGTCGACTAACACTTTTTACCAGACTCGACGATTAGGAGATAGGGACACAAAATGGAGTGCCTAAAGGAACCATTTTAACCCTCACATTTTTAATATAATTGTCGATAAGCATGATTATATTGTCACTATAAAAGTTTTCAAGGCTGCTGAAAACGATGTCACGGTTGTTTTAGACGTAGATGTGCCCGATGTAACCGCATTGGAACGGTACGATTTCCCCAGCCTCCACCTACACTGGAACCATACATGATTTCGTGATTTTCAATCTACCG
Source organism: Trileptium ribeirensis (assembly GCA_030248225.1). Taxonomy (NCBI): domain Eukaryota; kingdom Metazoa; phylum Nematoda; class Enoplea; order Enoplida; family Thoracostomopsidae; genus Trileptium; species Trileptium ribeirensis. The sequence continues at coordinate 51,528 of JASANE010006803.1, forward strand.
CTGAATTTTGTTGCATCTGGGATTATAAAGCTTTTCGACAATGCGGAATACGACGGAGTGATTCATTTGAACGTATACGTGACCGATGTACGCTTTTTGGAATGGTACTGTGTCTCCAGGGTGCCCCAACTCGAACTATGCAAGATTTCGTGATTTTCAACTGAAAACGATGGTGTGATTTATTTGAACTAATGTGTGACTGATGTTCTCTTTGTAGATTGGAACTGTATCCAATGGGCCGTGTCTCTGGTGTCATACATGATTCATTTCGTGGTTGTCAATCTATTGCTACGGTTTGTTAAATCAGCATTTATAAAGGTTCACAAGGATCCGGAAAACGGCGTAATTCATTTGAACATATACGTGGCCGATACAACCTTTATATTATGGTACTGTATCCCACGGGGACCCTCCTGGTTGAACTGCGCGTTATTTTGTGGGTTTTAATATAACGCTATTATTTGTTAATCCTGCTGTTCCTAATTGAATCCTAATTAGGAATCGTAATTGAATCCTAATTAGGAATCGTAATTGAATCCTAATTAGGAATCGTAATTGAATCCCAATTAGGAATCGTAATTGAATCCTAATTAGGAATCGTAATTGAATCCTAATTTGACAGCATCCCTTCCCGCAAGGTAAAAAATAAGATGGAATCTGCGCGCCATTGTTTGCAACAATCACTGGACGGATCTGGTGTAAATTTTTGGCACAGCTCCTTGTGTTAAGGGCAGTATATTACAGATTCGGGCCTTGTCAAGTCCCCCAAACGTGTCCTGCCAAGTTTTTACACCTCAAATGATCGATCGTTTTATATGCTTAAGTCAGAATGAACCTTTGTGAAATCCTAAGCTTAGCTTAGCTCACAAACTCTAAATAAATTTTTGCCATTTTAGTACTCATTTAAAGTTATCCTCCGTGAGTTTTAGGGGGTTACTTTGTAGCATCTCACTACGCTAGCATATATAGCGTAGCTGAACACGCTGTGATCGGGACCTGTGGTGTAATGGTAGCGCGCTAGTCTTGCAAGCTAGAGATCCGGGTTCGAATCCCGGCTGGTCCAATGTATGATCACTCGTGGATCTTTTCAATTGGTGAACCCGACGTGATCCCATGCACGAGGTTTCTTCACACAGCTAGAGCTCAACCCACACTCGCTCCGCGACTCCGCAGAGGAGTTATGTAGCATCTCACTACGCCAGCATATATAGCGTAGCTGAACACGCTGTGATCGGGACCTGTGGTGTAATGGTAGCGCGCTAGTCTTGCAAGCTAGAGATCGGGGTTCGAATCCCGGCTGGTCCAATGTATGATCACTCGTGGATCTTTTCAATTATGTTGGTCGCAGCTTTGTCGCGCGTTTCTTCTTTACCACGAGCGTATGTTCGCTGTTCTTCAAGGCTTACGTCTAAACGCTTTTTCACATCGTCAAACGTTAACGCCTCAACTGCCGATGCTCCATGTCCGCCGCCATAGACCGCCGAGTAACGCCAAACAGCGAAGATATTCTTCGGTGTTGTTGTTGTTGCTATTGTTGGTCCAATTCACTTTTAGACCAATTTGCGAATCGGATTTGACTGACAGTTCCTGAGTCATTCCGGCCACTTTTGCAGCAGACACGGAGCTATGAGGCCCTGCCGTTTGAAAAAACGCCGTTTGGTATTGTTTGTGTTGCAACGACGCGATATGCGATTTGGAAACGGCTTTTTTCAGCTGTTCTTGCTCCCATTTCTCAAATTCAGCATCGCGTTCTTTGTCACTATCTCCTTGTTCTATATCTAAAAATGCTTCTCGTTCATCGATTCGGCGTTGCTCTTCACGTTGATTTCGCGATGACATAACAATCATCGCTTGATCATCGCCGGCTCCGTCTTCATCCGATATGTCGTTCTCATCATCGTCACGTATAAGTCGAACTTGAGCATTCGCGCAACCCGTCACAGAAGTTTCGCGTTCGAGCGGAATGTAATCACCCGTTTCGCGGGCGTGTTGTCGGCGCTTACGCGCCAAGTGAATCATTTTCACGTCCGGTCCGGTATTGCGCCGTCTGACAACATCTTCTTCAGCTCGTCTTCGGACGAATGAGCCGGACTTTGCGGTTGCTTGTTGCCATCACGTCCTTGAAGCTTTTGCTTTCGAAGAATGTGTTCGGCTTCCTCGCCGCTTACAATCCAGCTTGCGCTTGTTGAGGGCGTTGTTGAGTCAGCTTCGGCCACCCTGACTTGTTGGTCGTAGACAGTTTTATTTCGGAGCGCAGCTACAGCCGTTAAGCTGTCCGAACTCTTTCGAGGCCGTTCTTGTGGGACCGCTGTGCTGTTTTTGAAGGAGAACCGTGTGGGCAAAGTTGAAGCGTAGCCGTTCGTTGTTGCAGTCCCGCGTACGATCTCGTGTGATGGGCTCGTTGTATTTGTCGTCATTTGCTGCGATTGGTCTGGGGTGACCAGGGCGTGATTTCTTCGCCTTTATCAATTTTCATTTCTTCTTTTTCACAACGAAAACATCTTCGTCGCCTTCCTCGTCGGCAAAATTGAAAAGATCCACGAGTGATCTTGGACCAGCCGGGATTCGAACCCCGATCTCTAGCTTGCAAGACTAGCGCGCTACCTACACCACAGGTCCCGATCACAGCGTGTTCAGCTACGCTATATATGCTGGCGTAGTGAGATTCTACATAACTCCTCTGCGGAGTCGCGGAGCGAGTGTGGGTTGAGCTCTAGCTGTGTGAAGAAACCTCGTGCATGGGATCACATCGGGTTCACCAATTGAAAAGATCCACGAGTGATCATACATTGGACCAGCCGGGATTCGAACCCGGATCTCTAGCTTGCAAGACTAGCGCGCTACCATTACACCACAGGTCCCGAGCACACCGTGTTCAGCTACGCTATATATGCTAGCGTAGTGAGATGCTACAACTTGACATAATCCACTTTAATTCGAATATATTCTTCCGCTGGCTGCAACATATGATCGCAAAGGACATAATTTGGACTGACATCGTCCCAGTTTTTTTCCTATTACTGGCTGTAAGCGGCGTACGTAAGATAGATCGATTGCTCTCTGGGATCAATAAATGTAGTCGCTTCCGTTAACTTGTAAATGCTGGGGAACAGTAATTAACAATCAAATCAGTCCGTGATTATTAACCAAACAATCAATCTATCAACGATTGTCAATCAGTGGCGCAGTACGCCACTGAAAAGTGCGGGGGGATGGGCGTTAGCCGAAAATTGGGGAGGTTGCCAGCACCTCCGCCCCCCCCCAACGCGTGCTGCGCTCCTGTTGTCAATCGTTACCTCTCAAGTGGCTAAAACTTCCACGTTCGCATAATTCGTGTTCATTTTTAGACACATCCCAACCTGTATCGATACATTTTTAGAGCACTTAAGTCTTGAAAAACAACGATCTCAACGAAACATGTGTCTGTTGTAAGCAAAGCTAAGCCTCGTTCCCGGATTCAGCAGACAATGCTTCGGCTATTAATATTTACAATAATTATAATAGAGTAGTAAAAGCCGCGTGTTGTCACGTGGCTAATGCATGTGTATTCACGTGAAAGCTTTAGTCAACCCAAAAATGGTATGCCGATCGTAGGCTTCATCTGCGTTTGTTGTTCTTGCTGTTGTGGTAATAGCTTTAGCTTGCAATATCGAAAAACCAAATAGTTGCCTCGTCGTATGGAGCATTATATTATGTAGTTGGAGTATTATTAGTTTGGCTTCTATATCTTATCCTATCCTGGAGCTGCTGAAAATCATGTTTTAGTGAATGTTGACTTATTTTCCAAAGATATGCTTTTTTACATATATACGATGTTTTGCTGTTTTTCCTATAAAAATATATTTAATTTTCATTTAACATGATGATTTATTACGCATTATTTTTGTTTCAAACCGAAACTATATATATTTATATTTGCAGAGTGTATACAGCGTGAGTACTGTGTTGTTCACGTGTACAACGCAGTGGCGCAGTACGCCCACTCAAAAGTGGATTGCCGCTACCGGAAAATTGGGGCGGCGGATTTTTCTTAAAATGTGAGGGAAACGGCTCCTCCCCGGGTTCTCCGCCCCTGTGTAGGGACTAAGGGCCTGGTATATAGTTTATTCTGGTTTGGTGTTTTAGCGTGCTATGCCCCAAATACGGGGTAATGGCTTATAGATATATGCGTTATTATAATAAACTCGAAAGTGTATATATATATAGTAGCACGTTGGTTTTGCATACAAAATGGCGCTTATATGTAGTTGCTGTTGTATATTAAGTATTAATTAGTAGTTAGTCCACCCTTGTCTTAACTGTCAAGTTTTTTGTGTTTCTAATTCGTTTTGATTTTTGCGAGCTCATGTGGTTGATTTCAAATATGTTTTCGTGATTGTAAACAGATATTGCTAACTTTATAGCTAGTTGACATTATACGTTAGAAGATAAACCAAGGTTCCCGCTCATCAGGGAAAACTGGGAATTTTTCTGGAAAAACAGGGAAAAATTCTCGATTACAATCAAACTTAGATTTTGTATCACTCGGCGAGAATTCTCGCAAAAACAACTCGTATGTTTTTGCGTGCCAGACGGAAATTTCAAGATTTTTACCAGATTTAATGTTTGTTCAGGGCAACGTGGATGCGTCCACTAACGGCGTGTGGAAAGATCAAGCAATCAACAGTCCGCAAAAATTATTTAAAACCTAAAAAAAATTAAACACACTTTTTACATGTTTTAGCAGAAACATAGCTTGTAACATTATATATATAATTATATTGAATATATAAACGCTTTGCAAGCATGTTTCTGCGAAAAATGTAAATGTTGTGTTTAGATTTTAATTAAATCATAACTATGGTTGGAAAATTGGTATTCAACAAAGACTGGTTGAACCCTGCATTGTTCCCGCAATTTGCTTCGTGGGTCGCCTTGTATATATCAATAACAAGTATATATCTATTTGTGTTACAATTTTTAAGCCTGAGGGTGGTTTCATAGAACAGGGAAAACTGGGAAAAAATCATCATTTTGATCAGGAAAACAGGGAAAAATTTGACTATTTTTCAGCGGGAACCCTGTAAACGTTTGAAGTACGATTGAAGAACAGCAATTCATATGTGTCTCGAGCTAATATATTTAATATTACTTCAGGTCACATTAATACTAAGTACGTATATACGTTTGTGATGTTATAGAGGTTTCTTGCGCAATGTCGAATGCGGTCAGTGGATATTTTGTAAACAAAAACAATCTCGGAAGTTCCCCGACAATTTTTATCCCTAGGACAACTCGTCCTCTGTGCAGTTCGTCCATGGAGAATTCTTGTCTGACCGGAATGACAACCATGATTAGGTTTGGGGCTAAGCTTAGGCTTAATCCACGTGTGAATTGACGAGTGAACGAATTGTCCAAGGGATGGTTTTTCCAGGAACAGATTGTCCGGTTATCCCCCAACCCGAATTTCGTCAATTTTGCGGGTACAGATAAAATTTTGGTACCAATCGATTCAGGTCGATGAGCTGGTTCAGAAAATCTCCATCTTACCCACATCCCTGACAAAATTTTTTTTTGATTTTCACTTGAACCCTCATAACTTTCTAACGGTGGGGTAGATTTCAATAAATTATAGACCAGTCGGTTAGTCTCATGAAGCTGAGCTTAACGGTGCCCATCACGACCATTTTCCGAAGAAAAAAGTTTTGGGTTCCCAAGGGGGGACCATTGGGACCTCAAAAAATCGAAAAAATGTCAGGGGTGTGGTTTTGTTTAATTGTCGTTCACATAAAGCTTTACTTACTATTCGAGAACAATAATTTATCTCACCCTCTCCCCCATTGTGGTTGTAGGTAAGCGCAATTATGGCTTTGATTTGCCAACTAGAAACGAAACTGACAAGACATGAGAAGGTGCAATTCTAGTAGTACATAGTACGTGCACAATTATTTATTAAAATAGTGACCAAACTATGCGCAGAAACTGGTTATGTGCTTTATGTTGCAACATTAGTCGCTAAGCATCATTCTTCAAATTTAAATTTAAAGCAAATTCTTCAAAAGTGGATGGGGCCGGTCGTGTTTACAGTCATTTTGTTATAATATCATTGGTTAAATTTTTCACGTTTGTCAATAAAAAGCTTAAGGGGACGCCCCACTGCATACCCCTTTTGCTATGCCCCTAATCGTCATTGAAAATAAGCTTGTTAGCAGGTTGCGAAATGAGGCATCAATTTTTTATTACCGTTACTATCAGAAACAACGTAATCTTTGACATTCTACGATTGATTGAAACCCAGCGCAGGGAAAGGATGGTGCAATGGAATTCAGCAATATTTGAGCCGACGTTACTCAGAAACACCGTGATTTTTGACATTCTGCGATTGATTGAAACCCAGCGCAGGGAAAGGATGGTGCAATGGAATTCAGCAATATTTGAGCCGACGTTACTCAGAAACACCGTGATTTTTGACATTCTGCGATTGATTGAAACCCAGCGTAGGGAAAGGCTGGTGCAATGGAATTCAGCAACATTTGAGCCGACGTTACTATCAGAAACACCGTAATCTTGACATTCTGCGATTGATTGAAACCCAACGCAGGGAAAGGCTGGTGCAATGGAATTCAGCAACATTTGAGCCGACCTTACTATCAGAAACACCGTAATCTTGACATTCTGCGATTGATTGAAACCCAACGCAGGGAAAGGCTGGTGCAATGGAATTCAGCAATATTTGAGCCGACGTTACTATCAGAAACACCGTAATCTTTGACATTCTGCGATTGATTGAAACCCAGCGCAGGAAAAGGCTGGTGCAATGGAATTCAGCAATATTTGAGCCGACGTTACTATCAGAAACACCGTGATCTTTGACATTCTGCGATTGATTGAAACCCAGCGCAGGGAAAGGCTGGTGCAATGGAATTCAGCAATATTTGAGCCGACGTTACTCAGAAACACCGTGATTTTTGACATTCTGCGATTGATTGAAACCCAGCGTAGGGAAAGGCTGGTGCAATGGAATTCAGCAACATTTGAGCCGACGTTACTATCAGAAACACCGTAATCTTGACATTCTGCGATTGATTGAAACCCAACGCAGGGAAAGGCTGGTGCAATGGAATTCAGCAACATTTGAGCCGACCTTACTATCAGAAACACCGTAATCTTGACATTCTGCGATTGATTGAAACCCAACGCAGGGAAAGGCTGGTGCAATGGAACTCAGCAATATTTGAGCCGACGTTACTATCAGAAACACCGTAATCTTTGACATTCTGCGATTGATTGAAACCCAGCGCAGGGAAAGGCTGGTGCAATGGAATGCAGCAATATTTGAGCCGACGTTACTATCAGAAACACCGTAATCTTTGACATTCTGCGATTGATTGAAACCCAGCGCATGGAAAGGCTGGTGCAATGGAATTCAGCAATATTTGAGCCGAAATAAATTTCAAACCCGCAGCGTAGAATCGAGCTCCACTAACGGATGTAGGTTCAGGTTCCAGGGGATACAGCAGGCAAAATTTACCAAATCAAAGGATAAGAACACTCGCTGCCAGTATAGGTGTCCTAGGGTCAAAATCTCAGATTAAATATCAACGTGGTTGTTGTCCTTTTAATATCTCATTCTTCTGTATATATAGTTAAAATTGTTATGTTCGTCGCTATTGTATTCCACTTTATCTCTTTACCGCTGACACAATTCCACATAATTTATATGGGAAGAAGGAACATTGAATCCCAAATTCGCATCTCTTCTAAATTTAGGAAGAATCTGCGACATGTTTGACACAGTAAGGCATCTTAGTCGCAAACACTGGTGAGATGGAGGGATGCGTCCCTCCACAAACATGTCTGGGGTGACCATGTGTGTACTTAGTCCCCTGAAATTATTCCAGCTCGGTGAATCATACAGGGCTATGTCTAGGGGACGAACGTGGAAGTCCGCCCCTCCCCCACAAAAAATCTACCAAGATAGCCTAGCATGTATCTATATAAAGTCTCGGTAACCAGAATGCACATAACCATACAACGTTCGTAAGATGGTACGCCGTCTCGTTTCCGCAGATTTTTTTCGATCGTACTGCGACGCACCGCTTACCCAGATTTTGCGCCATTGCGCCCTTGGCTGACCAACTTAAAACATTCTCCCGCCAGCAAATAAACTATGAAACTGACAACTGCGTACATCATTGCCGCTATCGTGTGCCTTTAAAATCCCTAAATGGTTGAAAGGGAATCCGAACGTAAAACGCGGAACAAAATGTGACGGTAGTCTCCAATACAGTTAAGTGACAATAATAATACCTCATGTATAGTTGACGCTAATTTTGAAGTTTGATGATAATTTTATCTATAGGAGTAACAAATATTTATATATAAATATTAATGAATATTGTAGGTAAATGTTTATGATAATATAAATTTATATTAATGGAATGTCACATTCGACTTGAATAACGTATCGTATGCCTGCAGTAACGTGAAAGGCATTAAAAAAGTTATCTTGTCAAGCGCGTGCGCTAACTTTATTTTAGTCGACTTTTAAAAAAATCGTCTAAACGTCGCAAAATCATTGAACTGTTTTATATTTTTTATAATAAATTATAATTAAATTGGATTTAAATCTATTATGTCGAAGCTCTATTTCGTTTCCGAGCCTACTGTATATGAGTAGCATTTTTTAATTTATGGCATTGAAACCGCAATTACTTCAATGTGAAGTTATGTATCATTGATGAATCTAGGATTTTCGTAGGGGTGAGGGGGGAAGGATCCAGCAGGTTGCGAACCTGTCCTATACATAGTGGGTTCGATGACAGTAAGACCATATTTCTACGCTTGGCTCTTGGCTGTATAGTAATTTTGCGTTGTATCGTTTAGAATTCGAGAAATTTTTTGAAGTCATAGAATACATGTGTATCTAGCCGTATGAAACGCGTTTCAGAAGCAGAACAATGCAGTAAATGTAAAGTCTCGTATGTAACCATAGGAACTGAATAAATTTGTATTGTACATGGGCGCAAATTGTTTTATGCCAACATCAACCCCGCGGCCAGTTTTGGATTTGTGATAAGCCTGTACAAATATAATAGTAATATGTGTCTCTAGTCTATAATGGTATATCGTGTTTTATGACATATATATGAAAATAAACATGCCCACTCTAAACAGTGGTGCGGTGACGATCTTTGTTTCTCTAGCTGCCGATCTCTGTAACAAGAACCACGAGTGACTGCCTCACGGCTGGTCATTTTCGTATGTATTCTAGTACTCAATTGACCGATCCCGAAGGGACGGAAGGATAAGTTAACCTGGCCTGACTTCGAACACATGACTTTACGAGACCAATGCTCTACCGATTGAGGCACTGGAACATATATACCTGGCCTGTCCACAGTGGGGGGATGGGGGGACCCCCACTTTCCAAATCTCCCCATGTTCGTGAGATTTTTCCCCATGTCCGTCCCCCCCACTCGGCCGAAACCCCCCATGTTCAACTAATTCCAAAAATTTTTTATGTCTTAAAATTTATGTTCTTTGTATGCAAATTGTTTTTTAAACATTAATTACCACTATTTATAATGCTAGAACATTGTTTTTTAGCTTGAAAGTACGTTCACAGAAATAAAAATGCATGAAAATATGGAAATATTTTGTATTTTTAAGCAAAATTTATCTCTCCCACTTTGAAATTTCCCCCGAGAATGAACATGGGGGCCCCCCGGAGTTCCCCCCCACTTTTCGGAGGGCTGTGGACAGGCCAGTATACATATCAGGGGTTGCCGGAAGTCCCGTTCCCGCAAAATTCGGATTCCCGCTCCGGCTAATTTTTCCCAGAATCGAAGTTCCTGTTTCACGTCTTTTGGATATCTGCAGGAATTGTAATTTGTAAAAAGTTTCCCATTTTTTGTCAATTAGCTCTTAATGTTATTTGCATGACATAAAACGCAATGGTATATTCTGTCTTTGTGTTCGCTTAGGTACCTGTGGTTAGTTATTTTAATTTCCCAACACCATTTATCGATCTCCGCTAAACAGTTTATAAGGCGCAAAAAATATGGCTAACATTAGCATGTTTATAATTTTTGAAGCATTCAGTACTCCAGAATTTGTTGACTCTGCCGTTCTTTAAATTGGAGCCCAGCGGTTCCTGCTTAGTATCTTGTGACAAAGTATACTGCCAAATGTGTCTTTACCAGTTAATTCTCATATAATTGTGAGACAACAGCATAAGGCAAATTATTGTGGTATTTCAAATGGCTGAGGACTGTCTAACAACAGTTATTCACTTGGCGACGCGAACTGGGACTAGAATGGGGTTAGTCTGTGTTCATTGCATGTTTTGAGGTTCGAAATTGAGCTTCTTGAGAACTTTTTTAAGACACGGCCACACAAAATACACCCGCTGTACATTAGGAGAAACGGGGGCTGTGTTTTTCAGCACACATTAGTGGATTCCCATAAGTGTGCAAAAAGGTTAGGGCCTTATTGCTAAGTGCATAAAGGTGTCGAGAAACTGTGAAATTTGTGTTTAAATTAGTTCCACGATACACACACGTGCTAGTTTTACTGGCGGAGCCTAACATCATGAGTTAAAAAAATTTTCGAAAAAGCTCGCTTGTGATTTCGTAGTGAAAGTTAGAATGATTTGCTTTTACGTCCATCAGGATTTTTCTTGTAATCATACATGACTTATTATTGGTAACCTTACTAACATAACAAACGTAAGCGGCACCATTGGAAATTCATAAAATGACAACTTTCAAGAAAATTATAATTTTAACAAAATTATTTTTGCACAGTAGGGGCCCTAGTACTTGCCAAATTGGCTGATTTCGACGTAAGTACAACTGCATTAATCCTAATCCTATCAGCTACCTAAGTCGTATGAGAACATGTATAGGCCCATCTAGCCATCAACTTACAAACAAAAGTGCATTAGGGAAGAGTATGACACTTCCCCGCACTCACATATAAACCCGTGTTTGATGACACAGGCGGTTTCGGCCTGGCCCCTTCCCCCTCAGATTCTCGGGGCCCTCCAATTTCTAGGGGTGGGGTCGGTTGAACCAGCATACCCCCAGAACCTGGAGGATTTGTGCATCTCGACCCCCAAAAACAAAAACGCCCGCGTCATCAAACACGGGTTTACACATGAGTGAAGAGAAATGTCATACTCTTCCCGCATGCACTCTTGATACAACTATTGAGAAATTCTGAAATTTTTGAATTTTATTGCCAAACTTTAGTATTTATGCCTCGTTGCATCACCTCTCTCAGGACACATTCAGCGAGTTTTTAAAATAACGACACCAACGTGTTTAGCCGCCAAAATAACCCTTTATACCCATTATTCACCAACAACAAACAAGAGGTTCAGTAGTATAATCAAGAATGCATTAGGGAAGAGTATGACACTTCCCTGCACTCATATGTTACTCGGACCCCCAGTTTTTTGAGGAGGTCGGGCCGGACCCCACCCCCAAAAAAAAACGGGGGGTCGGCTTATAAGCGGCTGCTTAGGGACCAACCCCCCCCCCCCAAAAAAAAACCCAGAAACGGGCGGGTCAGGGCGAAAACGCCCGCGACATCATACACGGGTTAACATATGAGTGCAGGAAGTGTCATACTCTTCCATAATGCACTCTTGGTATAATCAAGAGTGCATCAGTCCATAATGCACTATTGGTATAATTAATAGGACCGTCGTTTAAACGGCATGCTCACTATATATACTTATTTTTATTTTATCTTATTGATATGGCCATGTTCCAGTTCCTTTTCCGGCAAAAAATTCAAGTTCCGGTTGCACCTAATTTTGGTTCTGGTTACTCACTGTTACCGATATATATCTGTATATATTATCTATATTGATATATTTATATATATGTTCAAATATACATTTATATATAAACATATATATATATATATATTTATGTCATATATATGTATATATTATGTACAGTCCTCAAAGCAGTTATTTGCTTAAGTGAAAAAAACTGTAAAAATTAGCAACTTCATTTTTTTATTAAATGTTGTGCGCATTGCTGCTGCTGCTGCAATCGTTGGCCGAGTTTTTGGTATGTTTCTGTTTTTTACCCGTCATTGTGATGACAGCTTTGACTAGGGCGTTTTCTGGGTTTTTTTGGTTGAATTAACAATTATTATTATTTTCGACGGTGTAGTAATTGGTGAACAATTATGGATAGTTGTGTATATTTTTTGCACTTGTTGAATGGTACAGCGCACAAAACCACTTGAAGCGGATGTGGCGGTGGAGTCTACTACAAAGTTCGAAAGAACATTGTTCTCGATGATATGCTTGCTGTAGTAGTTATTGTTGTAAAATTAATTATTAATGAGCTTGGTGGATTACGTAGGTAGGTAAGGTAGGTAGATAAATCTTGTCCTAGCAGGATTCTTCTGTTGCGGAAACTAAACTAAAATATGGAATAGATTTAGTCCCAGTCAGATCTGTGTCCGAGTACGGATACACTTGGACTGCTCCGGATAAGGGCTTTATATGATGACCCCGTACCCGGGAGGCGGTATGGGAGTGTCACAGCTACGCATGATCACATGTGACATTATACTGCGAGTACTATAAAGCATTATAACTGTCACAAAACGTCAAATGTGTGAAATTTTTTCGACTGATAGCAATTATGAATGTAACAAAGGGAATATTAAGCCATTTTAGCCTTGCCGGGGAAATTTGGGGATTTTTTGCCAAAATAGTGAAAAATAAGCATATTTTTAGGCTAACAAAAAAATCGCTAATTTTTTTAGCCACGCAGAAAAATAGCTATGAGAGGTGGGACAAGAACTGAAAGCAAGCTAAAATTTACCCGGGGGGCATGAATTGGGTACCCTGGAAGCGGTCTATATACCTGGGCCCAGAAAGTAACCGAAATTTAGGTTCCGGCGAAAATAGTGTTCTGGTTGCAAATCCAGCAAAACGGGAGCATGCCGGAAGGTTCAAAAATTTTAGATAGTTTTGCTCTAGGTGTGGTCCAAGGATAGAATATATAGACTCATTGATCAAGGTCGCCATTGCGTTGTGTTGATGATTTAAAGGGGCGAACCTGATCACGAAGTGATCTCTTTTGGCGGTGAGAAATGATTGGGGGTACAGAGACTATGGGGGCATAGTTTCCAAAAGATGGGTGCTATAGCAAGCGTAAAATAATTTTTCCCCCCCAACTGGGATTGGGCCGATATTTCTGTCATTACTGTTACGTCTCACTACGATAGTGTAAATATCATAATTCAACGCTAGTTAATCGTGGCCGGTGGTCTAGTGGTAGTTCGCTTGTTTGCAAGCTACAGGCCCTATTTGGAATTCCGGCTGGTGTAGTGTTTGATCTCTCGTGGATTTTTTTATATAATTGGTGAACTCGATGTGATCCCCCTGCACGGAGTTTTTTTAACACAGCTCGAGGTCAGTGCCCGCTCGCTCCGGGACTCCGCGAGTTGAGAGATGTAACGTTTCACTACGTTAACGTAAATAGCGTAAGTCAACGAAAATTGATCGGGGTATGTGGTGTAGTAGCAGCGCTAAAGTGTTGCAAGCCAGAGGCCCGGGTTCGAATCCCGGCTGATCCAATGTTTGTTCTCTCCTGGGTCTTTTCAAGTACTACATCACTTTAGTGTGCTTAAAATTTCACAGTTTCAGCTTTAATGTATTATTTGTGCTTCTTTGAACATTTTATAACAACCAAAGTAGTAGACTAATAAAATGTTATATTTGCAATTATAATAATTGGATAATTACATATTTACTAATACATATCTGATTATATGTTTTATATATCCTGGCATGTACAAAATATCTAGCATTTTTTTGCTTGCGTATTGTCTTTGTCCGATATAATTTTTTATGTATACAACGTTCCTGTTTATCTCTCCAAGAAACAGTAAACATGTGTCTCTTTTCTTCTTTTTAAGAATTATAATATGCGGAACTTGTGTTCGAGGATTGTGATTTCAGTAATGGTGAATATATATATTTGTTTTTAAAAAATCGTCCTCAGAAGACCGTTTTATATGCCGCCTGGTTTCCTTCGTTATTAATGGGCCCGGTTGGCGATGGTAGAAAAAATATACAGCTCCCACTAGTCCAAGGAATACGTACGTATATATAGAAGCCGAATATTTTGGTTCGGAATCAGCTGCAGTTTGTGTTTAATAAATAATTGCTGGACGTCTGCCATATTTGGAAAAAATAATAATGTGAAAAATAGAATCTTTTTTAGGGAGAACCATTATCGATGCAGCCAATGTATAATTAATTGATTGCGTCCGTCCTCAACAGCATGATGGTGGTTTGGGCATCTTGTTTCAAGTTTGTTGGATTTTGTCTTCACAGTTGTTTCGACGCATTGTTGTGATAGCCTATTCGATTGCATATCAGCATTTATCACATAATATATAACAGCTCAGCCAGACCGTAGACATTCGCTGAAAATTGCGAAATGTGTGCAATTATACTGAGTTAAGACAATGGAATTTCGCGCACACGGTCATGCACCTTTTCCGCAGAATTTGCATAGACGGCCACAGTATATATAAATCTATTTTCAGCGTTCGCGTTCTGGTATATTTACTGAGTTAAGACAATGGAATTTCGCGCACACGGTCATGCACCTTTTCCGCGGATTTTGCATAGACGGCCACAGTATAAATCTATTTTCAGCGTTCGCGTTCTGGTATATTTACTGAGTTAAGACAATGGAATTTCGCGCACACGGTCATGCACCTTTTCCGCAGAATTTGCATAGACGGCCACAGTATAAATCTATTTTCAGCGTTCGCGTTCTGGTATATTTATATACTGAGTTAAGACAATGGAATTTCGCGCACACGGTCATGCACCTTTTCCGCAGATTTTGCATAGACGGCCACAGTATAAATCTATTTTCAGCGTTCGCGTCCTGGTATATTTACTAGTTGAGACAATGGAATTTCGCGCACCCCGGTCATGCACCTTTTCCACAGATTTTGCATAAGACAGCCACAGTCTAAAGATGTCGTTTTTAGCGTTCATTATCGTATATTTACTGAGTTAAGACAATGGAATTCCGCGCACACGGTCATGCACCTTTTCCGCAGATTTTGCATAGACGGCCACACTTTAAATATTCTTTCAGCGTTCGCGTTCTGGTATATGTTTTCACTGTACTTTCTTACTGCACGTGTAGTACACGAGAAATCTCATTTATAACAGCTGGGTGCACCAAAGCTTTTATGGGAATCTTTGGTTAGGGTTATGGGTAGGTCTTCAGCCGGAAATTTGTAAATTTTGAAGATACAGTGGTAATTTTAGTACCATTCGACTCAGCTGGACGAGCTAGGTCAGAATATATCAATTTCGTTCATTTCTATGCCAAAAAAATTTTTCTACGATTTTTTTTGGCTCAGAATAAAAAGTTATTGATTAAGGAGTTATTTCCATATATGTGAAATCATAAGCCTAAGTCTTTAACCCATGGACCGATAGAGCTGATTTTAACACCATTCAACACAACTCGCTGAGTTAAGAAGTATGTTTTAGAACTGTTGACGGCTCAACATGGCGATGAATTGGAGCATCCGGAGATGAATCTAAATCTTCCTTGCTTTGGTTGTTTGATGTCTATCAAGACGAACAGAAAGTGTTAGATTTTGCAGCCTAAAAGTTATGCTGCTGCTCTTGATCAGAAGATAGTAGATGGTGCCGATTTTACCCCTCTGATGAAAACAAAAACGCTTCACTCCGCTCAATTATACTGCTGCAAGCAAGATATATAAATTATCTTGCTTCGTGGTTCCTTGTTTCTGGCTGCTACCAATGTTTAACCGTTTCCTGCCCACAGTTGTTTTAAAAACACTGAGGTCTGATTGGACGATGTGTGCTTCATAGGTTACAGTGTAATTTTACAATCAACCGACACCAATCAGAATCACCAGGACCAATGTGTTTACTTCGATAGGTCATTTGGATTTGTAAGAAAAATTACTAAGCTAGCAAACTGCGAAAATTAAAAGGCTTGGTGGTATTCGATATATATATATTGGACGAAGCCTGCAAAAGATTGGTCAGTTCTTTTATCTTCAAAAATTTTTGCATGACGTTTAGTACTTTCGGTACAGACGAAACAAGGAACCACGAAGCAAGATAGGATTATATATTTTGTTGCTTGCAGCAGTATAATTGAGCGGAGTGAAGCGTTTTTGTTCTCATCGGAGGGGTAAAATCGGCACCACTGTCTATCTTCTGATCAAGCGGCGCATAACTTTTAGGCTCCGACTTGACACTTTATTCCAATAAACATCAAACAACCAAAGCAAGGGAAGATAGATTTATATCCCAATATCGCCATGTTGAAACAGTTCTAAAATATAACTGCGCGAGTATTTTTAAAATCAGCTCTATACGTTGGGTTAAAAACTTAGGCTTATGATTTCACATATATGGAGAGTAACTCCTAATAAATAGTTTTTATTTCTATTGAGCCAAAAAAAATCGAAAAAACTTTTTTGGCATAGAAATGAACGGAAATTGATATATTCTGACCCAGCTCCAGCTGAGTCAAATGGGCCACTGTATCTTCAAAATTGACAAATTTCGGCTGAAGACCTTAACCCGTGGTCCCTGACCGAAAATCCCATCAACTTCGGTGCACCCACTGTTATTGATGGGGTCTCGCGTGCTCTACATCCGTAAAAGTGCATCTGAAAAATCTACCCAGAACGCGAAATATGAAAATCGTTAAAGTGTGGCCGTCTATGCAAATCTGCGGAAAAAGGTGCATGAGCGTGTGGCAAAATTCCATTGTCTTGACTCAGTAAATATTAGAACGCTGAAAATGATTTATACTGTTGGCATTCTGTGCAAAATGCGGAAAGGTGCATGGACCTATACGTCCCCATTGTCTTAACTCGGTCAATACCAGACGCGAACGCTGAAAAGTAGATTTATATCTCGCATTGTGAAATGCGGAAGGGTGCATGACGTGTGCGCAAACTGCAGTTGTAACTCAGTATAAAAATATACCAGAACGCGAACGCTGAAAATAGATTTATATCAAATTGTGCGGAAAGAGCAATGACCGTGTGAATTCCCCGTTGTATTAACTCAAAATGGATTCGTGAAATGGGTATGCTGGCATCTGAAATCACGGAAAAGGTGCATGAGCCCGTATACGCGAAATTCCATTGTATTTAACTAACCTAAAAAAAAATACCAGAACGCAAAAACGCTGAAAATAGATTTATATATACTGTGGCCGTCTATGCAATCTCGGAAAGGTGCATGACCGTGTGCGCGATATCTTAACTCAGTATCCGCACACATTTCGCAATTTTAACAAATGCTCTACGGTCTGGCTGAGCTGTGATAAATGCTGATATGCAATCGAATAGCTCACCATGCGTCGAAACAACTGTGAAGACAAAATCCAACAAACTTGAAACAATGCCCCAAACCGCCATCCGTGTGTAAACGGATGAACGCAATCAATTAATTATACATTGGCTGCATCGATAATGGTTCTCCCTAAAAGATTCTATTTTTCACATTATTTTTCCAAATATGGCAGACGTCAGCAACTATTTATTAAACACAAACTGCAGGGTGATTCGAACCGAAATATTCGGCTTCTATATATACGTACGTATTACTTTGGACTAGTGGGAGCTGTATATTTTTTTCTACCGCGCCCAAATAACCATAACGAAGGGCGGCATATAAAACGGTCTTCTGAGGACGATTTTTTAAAAATATATATTCACCATTACTGAAATCACAATCCTCGAACACAAGAGTCCACATATTATAGATTTGGGAGGAGAAAAGAGACACATGTTTACTGTTTCTTGGAGAGGATAAACAGGAGCGTTGTATCATAAAAAAGTATATCGGACAGACAATACGCAAGCAAAAAAATGCTAGATATTTTGTACATGCCAATTATATAAACATATAGGATATGTATTAGTAAATATGTAATTATTATAATTGCAAATATAACATTTTATTAGTCTTACTCTTCGTTGTTTATAAATAGGAGCACGATAATACATTAAAGCTGAAACTGTGAAATTTCAGCGCACTAAAAGTGATGGTGCTTTTGAAAAGATTTCAGAAAAGAACGAACATTGATAGGATCGAACCCGGGCCTATCATTCAACATTTAGCGCTCCTACTTACACACAATCATTTTCGTTGACACGTATTTGTAACATAAGTAAAACATTACACAGAGTCCGGACGGAGCGCACTAATTTCAAAATCTATTTAACTTCCGTCGCCCAATTATAAAATCCACCAATAAACATTCACCAAAATTCTAATAAAGTATAGCTAGACAACAAACTACACTAACAGCCACCTAGCGTTGAACTATGGCACCAAATCATAAGTAAACGTAACAGGTGGGCGGAAATATGCGGCCTAATTTCAGTTGAATTATTACGTGCTGGCGCGTATTTTGACTTATCCCATAATTATCCCGGATCGTGCTCTCACCCCAAAAGAGATCACTTCGGTGATGCGGTTCGCCCCTTGACACAAAGTTCAATGGCGACCTTGATCACTATATTGTATCCTGAGACCACACCTGACAAAAGTTATCTAAATATTTGAAGCATCCGCGTCTCCAGTTTTGTGGATTTGCAGACCGGATTCGCTTATTTTCGCCGGAACCTAAATTCGGTTACTTTCTGGGCCCGTATGCAACCTTGCAGGGTACCGTCCCGTTTAGCTTGTTCGTACTCTCCCACCTCTCATAGCTATTATACATAGCTAAAAAAATTCAATTTTGTTCACTGAGATATACTCTCGCTACTTTGGCAAAAAATTGCAAATTTACAAGGGCCTAAAAATGGCTTAATATCCCTTATTAATTAATTATAAGTGAGAATTTCTCACACATTGACGTTTTGTGACGGTTATCATGCTTTATAGTACTCGCAGTATAATGGCGTGTAATACACACCCTCCGGGTACGGTAAAAACCGTATCCGGAGCAGTCCCAAGATCGTACTCAGACACAATCTAATTGGGACTAAATCTATTCCATATTTTAGTTTAGTTTCCCGCAACCAAAAGATGTGTACAGACATATCTACCTACCTACCTACGTAATCCACCAAGCTCATTGATTTACAACTACTACCGCACACATTATCCAGTCAACAAATGTTCTTTTCAAACTTTTATCACCCAACTCCACCCGCCACATCCGTTTCCAAGTGGTTTTGTGCGCTGTACCGTCAAGCGGCAAAAAATATACACAACTATCATAATTGTTCACTATTACACCGTCGAAAATAATAATAATTGTTAATTCAACCAAAAAAACCCCAAAAACACCTAGTCAAACTGTCATCACAATGACGGGTAAAACAGAAACATACCCAAAAACTCGGCCAACGATTATCCGGCGGCGCCGCGAGATGCGCACCGACGTTAATGAAAAAAAATGAAGTTGCTAATTTTTCAGTTTTCACTTAAGTAAGATTTGAGGACTGTACATAATATATACATATATATGACATAAATATATATATATATATGTTTATATATAAATGTATATTTGAACATATATATAAATATATAGATATAGATAATATACATATATCGGTAACAGTGAGTAACCAAAAACGTAGGTGCAATTTTGCGGAAATCGCCGTATCAATAAGATAAAATAAAAATAAGTATATATAGTGAGCATGCATTTAACATTAATTATACCAATAATACATTATAAAAACTAGATGCGCCTCCAAAGTCGTAGGGAGGATCCGACACGTGCGGCTACAATGTTAACCCGTGTGATGTCACGGTTTTCGTTTGCACCCTAACCGCTCTGGGTTTTTTTTTGGGGGGGTTGGTCCCTAACCGCGCTAATATGACCCCCCGTTTTTTTTTTGAGATGGGGTCCGCCGAGACCTCTCAGACTCAAGATTCCGGTAACCTGTGAGTGCAGGGATGCAGTACTCTCCTAATGCATTCTTGATTATACTACTGAACCCTTGTTTGTTGTTGGTGAATAATGATTATAAAGTTTGGCGGGGCGCGTTCGTGTCGTTATTTTAAACTCGGCTGGATGTGTCCTGAGAAAGAAGTAGATCAACGAGCATAATACTAAAGTTTGGCAATAAAATTTCAAAAATTTCAGAATTTCTCAATGCATTGTGGAGTCATGCGGGAAATTATTTCGTTTCTTTCACTCATGTGTAAATTTTCATATTTTTGAATCGACACGGGCGTTTTTTTTTGAGTCCGAAATCCCTCCCAGGTTCTAGAGATGCTGGTTCGACCGGAGCCCCCAGCCCCTAGAATTGGAGGCCCCGAGATGGGCAGCCGAAAACCGCCTGTGTAGACCGAACGCAGACATATGTAAATACGGAATCTCTCCCTAATAGTATTTGTAAGTTGATAGCTCAATGACCCTATCATGTTCTCCGTCCGATTTCATCATGCATAGATTTGATTAATAGTTGTCAAAATCACCCAATTTGGCCATCACCCTCAAAATTTGTTAAAAATTATAATTTTCTTGAAAGTTGTCATATAAAATTCCCAAATGGTGCACTACATTTGTTATGTTATAGTTACCAATAATAAGTCATGTATGGATTCAGAAAAATCCTAAATATTTTTCGCTCAAAATATTCTAACTTTCACTCAAAATATTTTCGCAACGACTCAAAATATTTTTTGACTCATAATAGTTTAGCTAGCTAATGTAACAGTATATTTTTTTTTGGAACAACGCAAATTTCACCAAATTCAACACCTTATAGCTAGAATAAGCCCTAACAGCTTATGGGAATCCACTAATATATCTGAAAACACAGCCCCGTTTATTTATGACGCGCGTAATATTATTTTGTGTCGCACTCCTCTGAAAAAAGTTCTCCAAGAAGCTCAATTTCAAACCGACAATACG
>JASANE010006805.1:0-23252 GCA_030248225.1 Trileptium ribeirensis
CGGCGACGCGAGAACGTCCGACTCGAGGCCAGAGACGGGGCTAACCTTAACCTACTCCTAATTGCTCAGGGACCCTGCTCCAAGGCCCCTAAGGTCCGCGGGAGGGCTCTAAATCGCCCCCCGTTCATCTTATTCGTCCATCTTTTGTCCGTCCGTAAAACTCTGAAATTTAGTGAATTTTAGTGTACGATGTCCTCGTCCGTCCGTTTTTTCTGTGTCCCCATATATAGTCACATAAACATATATATATATATACTCATGGAAGACACACGAACACATATACAAACATACACAACACACACTAGACATGTCGGCGTCCTGAGCGACAGAAAGGTCGCTCAGGATAAATACACACACAAAGCACATCAAACACAACAACAACAAAACGACAAAGAAGAAAACCGACCAGAAACGTCGGTTAGAGAGAGAACGAGGACAAAAGCGAAAGGACAGCGAGGACACCAGGCGAGAGTGGGAAGGGGAAGCGGGACAAGGGGAATCCGGTGGGAGTTTCGAGGGGCTGGGGTCAGATTTGGTCTCAGGACGGAAAACGGTGTCGATTGATACCAAACACGAGGGGGAAGGACGTAATAGCGGGCCGGAACCCACTTATGGGTTCTGATGTGTATTAGTATGGGGGCGTTTAGCGGGCTCTCCTGCGTTAACTGTTGGGCGGAGCGACGCCCGCCAGATATCGTTGGACTCACCGTCCAACGGCGGTTCGAACGAGGGGTGATATCGCCACTGGAGCGGTAGGAGTAAAAACGGTACTAAAATTGGTGCGATTAAAGAGAGTCGTGGCTACAATGGGGGCGCGTTTGTTGGTCGTACGGGTTAACGGAGCGGCGGAGCGAGACCCGCCGGGTATTTTTGGAAATGTCTCATCGAGACGAATCTAATGAGGGGCGATTTGGCCATTTTAGAGTGGAGTGAAATGTCTCGAATTGTCGGCGCCCATCAGCAGTTGACAACAGCTCTCTAGGCAACTTCGCGTGGCTGCCGCGGGTCAGCGGGGATTCGGGCGGAGGTTCAGAGCATATGGTTGGATTCAACTAGTCGCGGTGAACAAAACGAGGGGCCGCATGCGCCGGTTCTGACGCGGGGTATGGCGGCGGGAATGTTAGAGAATGGGGTTTGTATTGGTTGCATACCGTAATAGGCTGCAGAAACACTGCGATTTTGCCTAAGAAGTTGTCCACGGGGCACACACATAAATAGATACATGTACATATTTTATATATGATATGTCCTAACTGCATGGAAAGTGATGGTCCGGGTTCCCCGTTGACAATCCTACCTAGCGTAAGTAGCGATTGTCTCTACGTGTTACGGGCGAAGTTCTGGCATTGTCCGGAGCGGTTTTGGATGTCCATCCGTGATTCCCAAAGTGTTCTACCAGCCTGCTCCGGTTATTTTCCGGATCAGGGTACCGTAGACGATGGCGGGCCTTCGAATTAACCCGGCATACGTCGTCCCTTAGAATTGCGAAGGCTACCACACGTGTGCTCTCTGCTTACTTTTGACTAGCTGCTTTCCGTGACCATTACCTAATATATCGCTAAGACCAAGTAAATTTGATATTTTTAATTTCATTCTTAACTAGCGCGTTTTCTTTGATGTGCAGCCAGGGGCCTCCTATTCCCGGACGGTCGTACCCGTCACCCTATAACACATAATTTCTGCTGGTTGGCTTCTCGGCCAACTTCCAGTTTCCGTCAGTGTGGGGTTTCATTTTCGGTTTTACAGGTCGGTTGAGGCAACTCATGTCCTTGTAATTTGGTCAGATCGTAACACTCGTCCCTAGCAAATCCCTCAATTACAACACTTCATAAAAATAAGTAACATTTTTATACAGTCATTTCATTAAAATAAGTGACATTTTTATGCAATCATTTCATTCAAATAGGTGACATTTTTATACAATCATTTCATTCAAATAAGTGACATTTTTATACAATCATTTCATTCAAATAAGTGACATTTTTATACAATCATTTCATTCAAATAAGTGACATTTTTATACAATCATTTCATTCAAATAAGCGACATTTTTATATAATAATTTCATTAAAATAAATGACATTTTTATACATTCTTATCATTAAAATGAGTGACACTTTTTTATGCAAACAGTTGGCTAATACGATACGTCCCTTTTTTATCCGCAAACAGCCATGCAACAACGCGTCCCGGTACAATTTTGGGAATTTTGGGTGTGAAGATCCTGAAAGGTTCGTGACAGGGCCGAAGCGGCCCTGTTACACAAATAGCTCTTTTCTATAAAGCCGTGGATTTGGTCCAAACATTGCACTTTTCTCGAATTTATTGCACTAAGGCGCAACGGTAGTTGGGACTTAGCATCGGCGCAACCACGTGGGGACATGTCACCCCAAAAATATACCTGGGGACAGCTATGTAGGTCGCCCCTCAAATATGGTAAGTTGGGCAATGGATGTATATTTTGAAATAATGTGTATTTGCCACCGATTATGTATAACTACTGGCAGTGTAGTTGTTATGACCGTGCAACGAATTGATCTGCTAGGCGTTCATAAGTTGAACATTACGTTACTCCGAAGTGCGAGTGCGCGTTCAAGGTCTGACAATTGCTACTATTTCTAGAACTTAGTTCAGGAACCACAGCGCGTTCAAATGTTGAACCCAGCTAGGTTCCGTAGACATAAAGCTAGATGAGCAGCAACCAGTTGTAAGAGCAACTTCAGTCACCTGTTTACTGTAGTGCAAAATCGAACTACTCAGAGTTTCACAACAGTCAGAAACACGGCTCGGCGGGAGTGGCTGTGGGAACCTCGCGGGGAAGGTGGGGCCACGGGGTGTCCGGCTCCTCGGGAGATGAGACGCGCCTTCTCACGGGAGGGCGCGGCCCCTTGTGGAGGCGCGCAGCGCGGGCAGGGGGGAGGGTAGCAGCGCCGCAGGGAGTGTGACGCGAAAGCCTCGCGATTGCTCCACCGTGCGATCCATGATCCGCGACTGCATAAATGTTTACTCTATATTTATTATAAGTAGCAAAGAGCCATGTTTTTCCTGGTCTTCCTCGACTCTTCGTGAACAGTAAGCGGTCGGTCTTACGATAAACAAACTAGCATCAGCTCTCAGACTCCCAACAATACATATTTATGACTCCCTAGTATTAAGTGAGAACATAATTATCAAAACCGTCAAATAACTGTATAGCTGCTTTCAGAGCTTTTAATAGCCGACGTATTCTCTGCTGTTCTTGTTTTTTGCAGACTATTGTGCTGTAACATCACTTGTTAGAGTAATGTCTATTGTTTTAGAAAGAGCTTTTAAGGGTTCTTTTCCATTATCCCCAGCCCGCGTTTGCCCAAAAATGGTTAGATTCTAAATATTTTGGTATTTTTGTGATCCTCGAAACCCCCTGATCATTTCAACCAAAAATCGAATTTTTAAAATTTTCGATTTTTTTCAGGTCCCTTGGGAACCATATTTACCCACCATTCGACGCGGCTTGACGAGCTGAGTCTAATGGTGTTATTTTTAACGGGATTCTAAGTTATGACCAAAAACTGTTCAATTTCTGAGCCTTTAGCCTTCCGTAATTTTTGGTACCCGAAAAAATCGCACCCGTGGGACCCGAAAAAATCGAAAATTTTAAAAATTCGGTTTTTTGGTTGAATGATCAGCGGAGGTCTCGAGGGTCGCAAAAATACCAAAATTTCCAGAATCTGACTATTTTTGGGCAAACGCGTGCTGGGGGGGCGGTAATGGAAAATAACCCTTTTAAGATCCGAACTAAGGTTCTCCCGATGTCGCGACACACGAAATAATTTCTGATCATTTATGCAAATTTTATTATTCGGTTTGAATTGAAGCATAACTATCATGTGCGCGAAATGCATTGTGTCGCATTAATTTTTTGGTTGCATTCGGTGTGGGTGTGTGCGTAACATCGCATCTGTCTTAAGCTAGAAATTAGTTCCGTCTTCGAGCATTTTCGAAGACGTTTTTACACCCCATACAGTACACTTCACTCTCTCAAACACATCTTGGGCTCTGATTCGGGACTTCAAATATCATGGGAGGCGCGGCTCTAGGGCTGAGTCAAGCCTAGAGCCCAAAGCATCATATGCATTGAAGCTTTATAATTATTTTTCACACTAATTTAGCTTTGTCCGCATCTGAAGTGTAATTTTTGACAATGTGAATGAAATAATACGTCGTAACTCTGCTACGATGTAACATGCAAAACGCATATGTTTATTCTTGTAAAATTTTAGAGCAAAATTTGAACAATTTAAGTTAATGTTCACTACGTTTGTCGAAATGCGTTTTAGTGCAAATGCTGCTACACAGGGTTCCTCCAAAATTGTTAGAGTGGCCACAAAAGAATGACGACGGTAATATTACAGTAGATGCACATGTAAGTGGACGGAAGTGTACGCTATGTTATTTCAAATTCGGCTATTTCTCTAGATAAATTTGTAAATTGGATGTCTTAAAATAAAAATCTTAAGCAGAAAAATAAATTTGTCTGCGCTATTAACCACTGTATATGTAACAGGGCCGTTTCGGCCCTGTCACGAGCATTTCAGGACTTTCACACTCAAAATTGCATCGGGACGCGTTGGCACATGGTTGATTCGTATAAAAATGTTACTCATCTTTATGAACCGTTTGAATAAAAATGTTACTTATCTTCATGAACCATTTGTATAAAAATGTTACTTATCTTTATGAACCGTTTGCATAAAAATGTCACTTATCTTCATGAACCATTTGTATAAAAATGTTACTTATCTTTATGAACCGTTTGCATAAAAATGTCACTTATCTTCATGAACGATTTGTATAAAAATGTTACTTATCTTTATGAACCGTTTGTCTAAAAATGTTACTTACCTTTATGAACCGAATGTATAAAATGTCACTTACCTTTTATGAACTGTTTGTATGAAATGTCACTTAACTTTACGAACCGTTTGTATAACATGTCACTTATGAAGTTCACGATTTTGCTAGGGACGAGTGTTGTAACCCGACTGAGCCATAAGGAAATGAGCCGCCTCAACCGACCTGTAAGACCGAAAATGGAGCCCCACACTGATGAAAACTAGAAATTAGTCGACAACTCAACTGGCGGATGCTACGTGTTATAGGGTTGACGATTATGACCGTCCGGGAATAGGAGGCCCCTGGCTGCAAGTTGAAGAAAACACGTTGGTTAAGAACGAAATTAAAAATATTAAATTTACCTGGTTTTAGCGATATACTAAGTAGTGGTCACGGAAAACAACACGTCAAAATAAGCGAAAATCACACTTTTGGTAGCCTTCGGAAGGATTAGGGACGGCGTAGGCCGGGTTGTTTCGAAGGCCCGCCACCGTCTACGGTACACTGATCCGGGAAATAACCGGAGCAGGCTGGTAGAACACTTTGGGAATCTCGGCCGGACATCCAGAAACGCCCCGGACAACGCCCGAGCTTCGCTTGTAACTTGTAGAGACAATCGCTACTTACGCTAGGTGGGATTGTCAACGCGGAACCCGGATTGTTACCTTCCATATATTTAGGACATAACATATATAAAGTATGCAAATGTACTTACGTGCGCGTGTGTGTACAACCCTTTTTGGTAAAACCGCTCCGTTTCTGCAACCCATTGTAGTATGCAATTAATACGAACTCCACTTTTCGACATCCTCGGCGCCCTATCCCGCGTTCGAACAGGTGCATGCGACCCCTCGTTTTGTTCATCGTGACTAGTTGAATCCACCGATACGTGTCGGACCCCCGTCTGAGCCCTTGCTGACTCGCGGTAGCCACTCAATGATGCCTAGAAAGCAGTTGTCAACCGCTGATGGGCACCGATAAATCGAGATTTTCCGCTCAACTCAAAAATAGGCGAACCGCCCCTCATTGGATTCGTCTCGATGAGACGTCTCCAAAAATAGCCGGCGGATCTCAGTCCGCCGCCCCGTTAACCCTGGACAACCAACGAAAGCGCCCCTACCGTAGCTATCACTCTCTCTAATCGCCATGATTTTAGTTCCGTTCTTGCTCCTGCCGCCCCAGCAGCAATATCACCCCTCGTTCAAATCGCCGTTGGACGGTGAGTCCAACGATACCCGGCGTGCGTCGCTCCGCCTAACCGCTAAAGCTCCCCATACTAATATACATCGGAACCCATGTGTGGGTCCCGACCCGCCTCTATGTCTACCCCCCTTGTGTTTGGTATCAATCGCCCCCGTTTTCCATTCTGGTATCCAATCTGACCCCAGCCCCTCGAAAATCGGCGACGCTCTACTGCACCTCCGTTTCTATTTCCTCCGTTTCCTACATACGGACGGTTAGCCTGTTGCTGTAAACCTGCATTGCGCTCAAACTGCGGTCGCTCATTAGCGGCTCTCTGATATCCGTTAGCCTGTCCTTGCCGGTTGTTATACGTAGCGGGTTGTCTGCTACCTGCGTAGTCTCCATTACCACGAGCATTGCTAACAAAACCTGGGGGTGGACGGTTAGGCTGGTATCCAGGTTGATTCAAATTCGGACGATTTCCTCCACTATTCCATCCTACGTTATTTCGGTGTCCCGCTCCGTTCTCGAAACGACGAGGCGGAGGCGGTTGAGGACCTCCACGGCCCATAGGATAGTTATCGTTTCGTGGATAGGCTCCTCCGTAATTCCTCGGTTGGTACTGTATTGGCTCTCGACGTATGGCGCCAGAAGCATAAACTGGCGCAGGTTCGGCGTTGCGCGGCACGTTGTTAGCAGCTGGCGGATAGCGCGCGGGATGCGGACAGTCGCGCATGACATGTCCCACTTCTCCACAGCGATAGCAAGTAATGTGCGGCATCGGCAAGCACGGCGGCGCGGCAGGCGAGCCGGGCACAAACGGCGGCGCGAGTGCATTTAATTGGCGCGTGTTTTCAACTCGTTTGTCAATTACGTCTAGCAATCTACTAATCGTATCACTATTACTAGTGTTTGCCCTACGGTGTTCCTCAATCATGGTCTGAAGTTGTGTGATCAGACCTTCGCCTCCTTCCTCAAGAAGAGAGTTTACCGTCTTAGTGCGGGGTTTACTAGTAACCGAAGCGTCTGGGTCGGGGCATGCAGCATTTGCATCCTCATACCGCTTAGCAACAGCTACTGTATCGCGAAACGTCTCGCACTCATGAATCTGGTTAAGAACTTGCCTGCGCACTTCAGGTCGGAGGCCCCTCTGAAAGAACATACGAAGCATGGTGTCTCTCTGCTCATCTTCCATATCGGGGAAGGCGCGATCACACAACTTCTGCAGCTCTAATCCGTACATTGCGACTGGTTCGTTTGCTCCTTGTTGCCTAGTGCAAAGTCCTGATAGTGATTTCTCAGGCCGACGAGAAGACGAAAACAAAAAGCGTAGATTGGCGACAAGTCCTAAGAAACTTTGACGCTTCGCCGGTGGAAGGCCTTCAAAGGCCTCCCTTGCCGGTCCGCGCAAGAGAGCAGGTACACAAATCAACTTCCGACGATCGTCCCAACCATTAGCGTTGGCGAGACGGTTGTACATGCGAACCCAATCTTCGAAATCCTGGCCTCCAGGTTTCCCATCAAAGGTCGGCATGTCCCTTAGTGGTATCATAGGAGGTCCGGTGGATTGGGTGGTTAAGTGGTGCAAGATCGCATTCGTGGCACTTGCGTCCGCGCCGAGCGCTTCGGCAAAGTCTCCACGACGTAAATGTCCGGTCGGTCGAGGTGGCGGCGGCGTCAACGGCCGCTCGCCGGCGGTTGCGGCCGGTCGAGGTCTAGTCCGTACAGTGTCCTCCATCGGTCCATCAGTCGCACCGAAGAAGTCACTAGTCTCCAAGTCTCCGTTGTGATTTATATTAGAGTCCATTTGTGTAGGCGTAGTTTCTCGATTTCAGTAGACAAATACGTATGCCTGGATATGGGGAACTAGTATCTAATTAACAGTCAAAACAAGACAGCAAAAAAAATATCCGATCGGGGCGGTGAATTTCGTGCGAACACTGTAAAAATGGTTAACCGCGCCTGCAGATGGTCGTGTATACGTTAAATCAAGCTACCTCGACCTATAAGGCTAAATCCAAAAATAGGTCACTCAATCCAGTTATCACTTTAGAAACACAACGGTCCCGGTCAGCAAACCAAACAGTTAAAGAACGGTAGCGATTCAATGATACGTCGCGAATTATCGAATAACCGTAATCTTGAAATGAACGGAACAATAATCGGTGTACAAAA
Organism: Trileptium ribeirensis; assembly: GCA_030248225.1. NCBI lineage: Eukaryota > Metazoa > Nematoda > Enoplea > Enoplida > Thoracostomopsidae > Trileptium > Trileptium ribeirensis. The sequence goes on from JASANE010006805.1 coordinate 8,230, forward strand.
AGCTAATAAACAAGCACGAGTTGGCAAAGATAAAGCAAAAATACAAATGTGAATTACAATGTTCCAATATTGATGTCCAAGTGTCTTCTAGATCGATCGTCCACTAGGCAAAAGTTCAGTCCGGCACCACGACAATAACTGTTCGATTGCGGCACAGTCCCCAAGCAACGGTCCACGGTATCCGATCCAGCGAGCAATACCACAACGTGCGTCGGCGTCGAATTCGCGTCGTACCAAATCGCACTGTTCCGGCGACAACGGCGAGGATAGTATTAAATTTTCCGTACGAGAAGCAACGAATTAATTGTTCAGCGTCCCGATTTGACAGGTAGTCACTACACGATTATTGATGGGCAGATGACACGTAAGTTCGGCCGAAACTGATTGAGCTAACCAAAGTCGAATCGATAACCAGTTGAAAGTACACGTTCCGGCAAAAGAGCGAATTGCGATAAAATCGGCGACGTAGTAATACACGAAGCGACGTTAACTCCGCAAATAGCAGCAAATTAATATACACTGATAGTGAATTAGCACGCTAGTTAATTACTTGAGTGAATTATAAGCACAAAATTCCTGAAACAGTGCCCTAAGGTTTGGTGCACCGGTGAAACAGCGCTCTCAACGGGACCGCAGACCACAGCATGGGTTACTGTCTTTAAGCAAAAGTCAATCGGGCAGGCTGGATCCTAGCACGAAACAGTTGTAACCACCGATCAAGCAAGGGCACAAACATAACGAAGCACATACACAAATCAATACCACACGTCGGTAAATATAAACTGAGAACACTTTAGACCAATCAAGGTATATTCCGCTTGCGAGAGGTCCTTATAAGATATAGAATGTTCTTGCGTAAAGTTTGCTGGGTAACTACTCCAGAAATGTCCTGTGAGCAACCGTCATCCGCGAGCTCACTAAAAGAAGAATCGAAGCAAAAGGCAATGGGTTAGCTTACGGCGCATGAGTTGAAATTTTTAACTCACGACGTGGGGCTCGAGCAAAAGCTTTACGCCTCACGGCCTTTGGTTTAAACAAAATTTTAAACTCACTACGTGGGGTTGAACTAAAAATTTACGCCTCACGGCGTGGCCCCCAACGATGTAATAACCGGTGACGCGGCTGCATGGCGCAACTTCCTAACACCATGCCCATACGACCCCGGCTATCGTAACCTCAAGGGTGGACCGTGAATATTAAATTTTGAACCTATTCTTGGTCAGACCCAAGAAGCTACGGAGCTTAGCAGGCCGCAGGCGCGCTTCACGGGGTGTGTTCGGACCCCGCCCGAAGGGTTGCGCACGTGTCTAGTATCGGGTATGATTTCTGAGGTCCCCCAGGGAGGCTAGCACCGACACCTGCTCGCAGGTCATGGAGCTTAGCCGCTATTCCCTATCTTAGACTCATCGGAAGTTGTTAAATTCTATTTTAGCGTAGTGAGTTTTGAAATAAAACATGAAAAGGTTCCTAGAAATTTGAAGCTCAAGAAGAGTTGCCTGGTTAAAATCGTGGTATGCTCCGTTGTAGAGCATTGACCTACGTGGCCCCCACAGGGTTCCGACGAGCCCTGAGTGTTTAAAGTCGGATTATCAATGGCGTGGCCTGCGTTATCCGTAATTCTATGCAAGCGTACTGGTCCTTTGACCAGTGAAAGTTTTAACTCATTAAAATCAGAACCTGTGTTCCTAACAAGTCCTATCGTGAACGGGTCAACTTTGAATAACGTTTTCCTCGTTTTACTCCGGTAATTCCGGCAAGAACACAAATAGGTGATAGAAGGCCATGCTCGCCAGTGCTTGTGACATTCTCGCCCACAAGCCATGGCGAACAGGGCCTGCTCGTCCGAGAGGACAAACCAAACAAAAAATCCCTATCGTCTCGGAATGTAAAACAAGACTACAGTCGGCGTGTCAAGATACAAAGTTTATTTACATAGATCAACGTTATCGAGGGGACGAGTGCTTGCGCTAACGGGTCCGACTAAGCGCAGACTCGTGGGAAGCCTAGTAACATCTCGCTAGGTCATCGGTTCAACACGAACGATAGTGGGGGACGAAAACGGAAAAGAACAGGGATGGAGCGTACAGATATTCGCCAAGTTGCGAACTAGGGGCGGTTATCCCTGCTTCACTCAATGTTAGCGAACTACTCAGCTATGCAGCGCACCAAGCAGGGGCCCTAGAGTGCTTCAGACAACGCTCCTAAATGCAGGTCGCTCTGGGCGACGACTACTAAGCGGGGCTGAGGGAAAACGATATTCGGAACTGAATACGCGAGCTCGACAGCCTAGCCGGAAGAGCTCAAAACAAACGCCTGACATTGAGGGGCTCCGATGTCTTATCCTTCAGACGAGATTCACATTGGCGCCATATGCATTCACTCCTATGTAACGTTTGACGTCCCTACCTACCTATAGTACGACTGACCGAACGAAGACTGGGGGGGGGGGGCAAAGGAACGGAAAAATGAAACAGTTTCCTGTAATTCAAGCCGACGGGAACGGTCAGGGTGCAACGGCCGTGAAGCGTCCTTTTAAACGACTTGCGGGACAATCTCCAGCCGGTCGATTTTCCTTCCTGATAACCTTCGTGATTTTGCTCGATGCGGCGGGTCCCTTTTCTGACGGACCACACCTATCCAAAGGCTAAATTAGCCTTGTTTTCTACCTATGGGGTCATTTGAGTCACTCGGGCCCGGGGCGAGCGGTCCCGGACGCCTTCGGGGTCTTTTGGTTTGTTCTTGGTTATTGGTCCTTTGACTCTCCCTAATAGTGCTCTTTTCATTTCGCTGCGATATTGCAGTGTCTCAACTGCAGTGTACTGCAGTTGAGTTATTATCGACTCAATAACAAAAGTCGATGTGTTCTTGTGGCTGAATGGTTAAGACATGTAAAACTGCAGCGGACTTAAATTCTCCGTGCAGGTTCAACTCGCAATACGGGAAAACCTAACGGGCTGATACTGAAAGTATAGAGAAAGCAAAACCGGGCATACATAGTACATAGCCTAACGGGCAAACCGATTAAAAATCAAGGAAAAGCTAAACTCAGCGATCAACTCGCTCTGAAAAGAAAAAAGGGGTTTTGCACTCGCCCGATTTGGGGCCGAAATGGCCAGAGCGAGGAGGTAAGTTTTCCTTAGTCTTGGAAAGTATAAAAAATTTTTGTTTAAGGCGGGGGCACAATGTGTTTCTCCCGCAAAGCGATTTCTAGCGAAGGCTCAGGGGTAAAGTTTTAACTCTGTTTCCTTTTTTAGAAATGGTCTCTACGGAAAACCATTGCGAACTGTGATGGTGGACGCTAGTAAACTTAATTGCTTTGATTGCATTTTTATTTGCGTCCACCACTGGTGTATTACAGCCAAACGATGCCCCATCGGCACCGTCAGTCCGAGTCGACTAAATTTTGCTCAGCTGGAGGCGTGACCCTCCGGCTTATTTTTGAATAAGGCGGGCTCTAGTGGGATGTTCTGAGTTGATCCAGTCAGTCGTCACGAAGGAACTCGTACTATAATGAGATACGCACAGAAGTGATTGAAATGCCTTAAAGTTAAAATCAAACGATGTAAATCGAGACGATCCCTAGACAGCAAACACCTTAAACTCAAGTGATAACACCTAGAATTTGATATGTCTTTTGTATTCCCAAATTTGCTTAACTCAAGAGTAAAGTGAAATTTTAAGGGTTTCCTAAAACCCGACGGAGGCTAGTCCTCCGTCCCTAATCTGCATTTCTGTCCAAGCCCAAACACGGCATGAGCATGGAACGTTCAACTAAGCTACAAATTTGGAAAACCATCAAAACAAATCATCGAACAAATCCTTAATTTGTGGTATGCACGTTCAAGAAATTTTACCGTGGTCGACTCAGGAAAATTCGTCGGTCCTAACTCAAAAAGAAGCAAGTCATGTAAAAAGCCTGGACGAGAAGCGTCCATTTTGTTGTGCCTTACCTAAGACCACGGGGAATCAGGGTATCGAGCAGGAGGAAGACCAGTCAGCCGAGTCGAAGTCAGTCTGATTCCCCGTGGTCTTAGGTAAGTCACTACAAAATGGACGCTTCTCGTCCAGGCTTTTTACATGACTTGCTTCCTTTGAGTTAGGATCCACGATTTTTTCCTGAGCCGACCACGGTAAAATTTTGTGGATGTGCATGCCACCGAAATTAGGAAATCGTTCAATGGTTTTGCTTTTATGGTTCACAAAATTATAGCTTAATGGATCGTCCAACGCTCATGCCGTGTTTGAGCCTGGACCGAAATGCAGATTAGGGACGAAGGACTAGCCTCCGTCGGGTTTTAGGAAACCCTTAAAATTTCATTTTGCTCCTGAGTTAAGAAAATTTGGGAATACAAAAGACCGATCAAATTCTAGGTCTTATCACTTGAGCTTAAGGTGTTTGCTGTCTAAACGGATTGCTGTCTAGGGAACGTCTCGGTTTAACTTGTTTGACTTCGGTCGTAGGGTATTTGAATCAATTCTGTAAGTATTTCATTTGAGTGCGAATTTCTTTGTGACGACTGACCGGAGTACCTCCAAGTGTCCTCTTGTCTCGCGTGATCAACACAAGCTGGAGGTTCACGCCCCCAGCTGAGCAAAATTTAGCCGAACTCGAACGGACGGTGTCGATGGGGCATCGTTTGGCGGTAATACGCCAGTTTTGGACACCAATAAAAATGCGATCAAAACAACTAAGTTTACCAACGTTCGCTATTGCAATTCGCAATGGTTCTCCCTAGAAATCATTGCCAACAGGAAACAGAATTAAAACTTTACCCCTGAACCTTCGCTAGAATTCGCCTTTGCGGGAGGAACACATTGTGTCCCCGCCTTTAAACAAAATTTTAAGACTTTCTAAAAATAAAGAAAACTTACCTCCTCGCCCTGGCCATTTCGGCCCCAAATCGGGCGAGTGCAAAACCCCCTTTTTCTTTTGGAGCGAGTTGATCGCTGAGTTTAGCTTTTCTTTGATTTTAACTCGGTTTGCCCTTTAGGCTATGTACTATGTATGCTCAGTTTCCCTTTCTCTGCAGTTTCAATATCAGCCAGTGCTACTTTCCCAGTTAGTGAGTTGAACCTGCACGGAGAATTTAAGTCCGCTGCAGTTTTACACGTCTTAACCATTCAGCCATAGGAGCACACCAACGTTTACCATTACGTTGGTGATAACTCAACTGCACTACAGTGCAGTTTAAACACTGCAACATCGCAGTGTAATAAGAAAAGTAGGCATTAGAGAGAGGCAAAGGACAAACGGCAAAGAGACAAACCAAAAGACGCAAAGGCGTCCGGGGCTGGTCGCCCCTGTCCCGACCATCCAAAAACGACCCCGTTAGGTAGGAAACAAGGCTAATTTAGCCTTTGGATAGGTGTAGTCCGTCAGAAAAGGGACTCGCCGCTTCGCCCAAAACCCAACAGCAAAATCAAAGCGAAGGTGACTGGCTATCGCAATTAAGGGAGAATCAACCGGCTGGACGTTTGTCCCGCAAGTTGTTTAAAAGGACACCTCGCGCTGCGTTGCAACCCCGATCGTGTCCCGTCGGCTTGAATCAAAGGAAACCGTTCCATTTTTCCGTTTCTTTTGCCCCCCCGTCCTCGCCGTTCGGTCAGTCGTACTGATAGGTAGGTATGGTCGTCAAATACAATAGGATGAAGGCATATGGAAATCGCTAGTGCAAACGTACCTTGAGGATAGACAATCAGACGCCCCTCGTCAAATGTCGTAGGCGATGTTGTTTTGAGCAGTGTTCCGACCATGCTGTAGAGCTCGCGTAGTCAGCCCCGAATGTCGTTTTCCGCCTGCCCCGCTTAAGTATTCGTCGCCCAGAGCGATCTGCATTTAGGAGCGTTTTCCGAAGCACTCTAGGGCCCCTGCTTAGTGCACTGCATAGCTGAGTAGTTCGCTAATATTGAGTCGAAGCAGGGATAACCGCCCCTAGTTCGCAACTTGGCGAATAACCGTACGCTCCTCCCTTGTTCTTTTCGTTTTACGTCCCGTGCCACTATGTTGTGTTGAACCGCATTGACCATAGCGAGATATTACTAGGCTTCCCCGGTCCGTTCTATTAGTCCCGCCATCTATGAACACTCGCCCCTTGATAACTGTTGAACTATGTGAATAAACTTTGTATCTTAGACATTGCGTTCAGACTTATTTCATTCCGAGACGCTAGGGATTTCGGCTTTCTCCATGGTTTGTCCGCTCGGACGAGCAGGCCCTGTTCGCCATGGCTTGTGTGCGAGAATGTCGCAAGCCCTGACGAGCATGGCCTTCTATCGAATCTTTTTCGTGTTTCTCTGGAATCAATGAGTAAAATCTGAGAAATAACGTTGAAAAAGTTAACTCGTTCCTGGCAATAACATGAAAAGTTCAATCAGGATTCTGACTAATTTCATCGAAATAGAATACATTGAAAAGTGCAGGCCACGCCATTGATTATCCGACATTAAACACTCAGGGCTCGTCGGAACCCTGTGGGGGCCACATAGGTCAATGCTCTAACACGGAGCATACCGTGATTTTAACCAGGCAATTCATCTTGAGCTTCAAATTTCTAGGGACACTTTCACGTTTTATTTCAAAACTCACTACGCTGAAATAGAACTTAACAACTTCCGATGAGTCTAAGATAGGGAATAGCGGCTAAGCTCCATGACCTGCGAGCAGGTGTCGGTGCTAGCCTCCCTGGGGGACCTCAGAAATCATACCCGATACTAGACACGTGCGCAACCCTTCGGGCGGGGTCCGAACACACCCCGTGAAGCGCGCCTGCGGCCTGCTAAGCTGCGTAGCTTCTTGGGTCTGACCAAGAATAGGTTTAAAAATTTATAATCACGGTCCACCCTTGAGGTTACGATAGCCGGGGTCGTATGGGCATGGTGTTGGGAAGTTGCGCCATGCAGCTGCGTCACCGGTTATTACATTTGCAACATATATATTATGCTATTTTGCTGCAAATATCACTGTACGTTTTACTACTTTTGGCTACGTCCAAACTGCAGTTTGCGATGTCCAGGCTAAAAAATTTCTACTGGTTTATGAGTAATAATCTCGTGGCGCGTACTATAATGGTAGTCTGTTACATAGCTAGGCATGAAGATTGCGTTTTCGATTTTACTTTTTCTGGTTTCTCTTTTTTCAATTAATAAAATCCGACAATTTTTTGGGTGTTGGGAATTCGCCGACCTACGGAGTGTCGTAAAATCTTTAATCAATGTACCGCTCTGCAAGATTTAACGAATAATTATCGCTGGCCTGTGCTGTTTGTTTCAGGCGAAGTCAACGCGAATCGACAATACGAACGACCCACGATTCTCAATCATCACCGACTGTGAGATGTGCTGGTCGGCCGCGACTCGAGTCGGGCCGACGGTAAGTGACTGGGAAGGGAATTGCGATTCTCCGCTCGGTGGCTGACGTTGTTATCTTCAGGGATTATAAATAAATACATATTTACGAATGTTGCCATATCAACCGACGATATTCATCATCAATACTATCACCAGCACCCACTGTATTATCAGCACCAGCTACATTATCACCGATAGCAACTATCGAACACATCACCAACATTGAACAGTCGAGTTCGCTTCGACTGTGTGAACTACTCCTACGTCACCAACATCGGACACCTGGCACTGGTCAACCAAGACAGCGCCTTTACACACCTCCGGCTTCCTACCGGTCCTTGTCAGTGTTACACCAATCTCCACGTCACCCTCAGTCGGCACGCCGCCTATCGTCATCTAACTGCCATCGACATCGTTCCCGTGGATCAGTAGCACACGCAACAGCATTCAGGGATTATAATTCAGCGGCGTCTCGGGATACATTTGATCAAGTCAGGTAAGATATTGTGGGTAACATACTATTCGAAGATTTTATGTACGTGGCTCGAACATTTCACGATAGGGAGCGTAGTATGTATTATTGAACTAAATATGTGCAATTTGTAGAAATAGACCTTATACCTAGCCACAGCATTAAATATAGTAGTCTAGCCATCGTTTGGCAATGTCGCATAAAACTTCATATTTCTTTCGCAAACTCTTCATCACCAGTGCTGCACGCCCTGAAAGTAAAACCATCTGCAGTAGTTGTGACAGTGTCAGCAAAGCTAACGCGCAGAAATCCTAAGCTTGAGGTTTACCCTAAGCTGTTTAAACAATTATCGAGAAAAAAATTGTTCTAAAATTTTGGGTCGCGAAGGGGGCGTGGAATCCCGAAGAGCCATAAAAATATCGGCGGGTGTATCTGCGAGAGATTTTCCATGGTTATCTTCGCAGCTCGACAACGTTTAACTTATATCATGGGTAACGTCCGATCAGAAGTGCTGTTGCCGCAGATAAACTAATTAGAATATTAGATAAATCCAAATACGGAAGTGTGTACTTCAAAAAAGATTCCCAAAATAAAAACTAAATGCTCGCGAAATTAAAAATGAAGTAGTTTATCTGTATGTATAAATTTAAAAATCACAGGCACTCGATAGAGCACTAACAATCGTGAATGTATAAAACACATCAAATTTATATCAATTTAAACCACCTCAACCAGATGTAATGTGGTTGAAGCATCGTGTGGTAAAATGCAAAATCTGTGATAAGACACCAATTTAATTTCAGTTTTAGAATGCAACGCCGAAATGATTTTATTCCATGGCACAAGCAATTATATATTTCAGTATACAAAATTAAAACGAAGTTAGAGAACCTTAAATGTGTACACATGGAGAGATGCTAAAAATGGAAACAGCAAAACAAAAGTCGTGACTTTCCATGAAAATTTATATTTTAAGGATAATTGGACACTTGTAATGATCCCGTTACGATGCTTAATCCGAATAACGGCCCACATCACCTTTAGGGGCAGGACGATATATCCATATCGCTAGAAAAACATCTTAGTTAGTCCAGTTCTTTGGTGATAGCACCCCCCCAACTTAGGCTTACAATATAGGTCATCAATGGATCTTATTTTAGGCTGTGTTCGGAGAACGGCATAGCATGCATTTCACTTCCACCCCTAAAAATTACATTGGCCCGAAAACTTATACGCACATTCAAAATTCCGAAGCAAGCAAATAACATTAAAAATACCAAACATTTTTCTTTGTTATCAATACTCAACAATTGAGCCTCATACAGCGCCTACGGCGTAGTTCATAGGAAACTATACAATTACAAAGTCATAGGGTTTAAATCACAAAATATGTCATCGTTTTTATAAGCCTTAGTTAAACATTGAAAAATTAATTTTTGTTTTGAGGTTCAATTTTGACTACACGACAATTTATTTTCATACCAAAAACAAGTCAAACAAATAAAATAGTGAAGTATACGTACGTAGTGAAAACTCTGCTTTATCAAAGCTTAATAGGTTAATGCAAGCGGGATTTGATTATTATGAAGAGATCCAAGCCTGAACGTATGTAACTTAAAGATAAAATTGCTTAAATATATACCAACTACCCATCCTACGGTAAAGGAGTCATTTTCTTATCGGTATACATAACAGAATATGACATAACATAAAATAACACATTCAATCATAACTATGCGCTGTTAAAGTTTTGATTTTTCTGCATTCAGCAGGTTCTGAAGCTTTTGTGTTAGAAGTAAGTTTCCTTTCAGTTTGAGCTTTCCGGTCATAAAAGCCTAGAACAAAAGAAGCGTTACAAAAGCCACAATAATAAAGAGGCCTAGGAGCTGCATACTGCAATAATTTGTAGTTGTATGTGAATATAGGTTTTGGTAGTGAAATGCAAAATGTGAAGTTCAAAGTTAGAAATTCCCAGAATAAGGACGAACGCAAAAAGAAACCGAAATGTTTTACACAAGTAAATATTGGAAAAATTTGCAAAATCTATAATTTGTTTACCAGATTTTCAGCTGAGTTCATAAAATTCTGGTAGAACCTAACAGAAACTATGCTGCTGAATTTGGGAATAGATAGAACCATCATCCGGAGCTGTACATTAAAAACGGAGTAAGAAGCAGATCCTATGCCTATTTTGTAAAAATAGGCAAATGATGGAAAGTAAAGGTACTGCGAGTTATAAATGTGTTAAAATATAGTGGCGGCCAAAAATAAGTGCAATTGAAATCCCAATCGATCGAAATTTATTGTTCATTCGAAAACAATCTAAATTTTATACAGGTGATATTTAATTGCGCTGAAATCGAAATCGATCGTTTATTTTGCACTTATTTCTGGGCGTGACTGTAACTGGAACGTTGACCTTAATGCAATAATATTATATATTGCCTTTATGGGACATTAAAGCGGCTGCTGAAGCAAAATGATTTACTTCGCTTGGCATAACGTGTGTCGTGTTTTGCGTTCCGGCACTGAGACTCGAACGCCTCTATGCCTATTTGGGTAAACTGTGTCACACTAAATGTGCATACGATGAATGGAGCGCAAGGAATTTCAACTACTACCATCGCGTGTAAAATTCCCGGTGAACCGCGTCATTACTCAAGCGAGTGGATTATGAAACTCAAAATTTAATTAGCGGAAACCACTAAGCTGTATTAATTACCTCAGCCAATACGTTTTTATTATCGACATAAAAACCATTCATAGATAAATTTGCGTGGTTTATCAAACATTTGACTTTGTAATAAAATTTGTGGAAAATATATTGTCAATATTGTGTCTGCAATGGCGGTATGCCGGCGGGAAGAAAAATTACCTGAAAGCAACTTTTGAACCCCGCGGAATCGGCGTTTTGTACTAGGAGAAAAGAAACTGGCACATGATGCAAGGCTGCCAAACTTTCCAATTTGAAGAAGGCAACAATAAATGATTTTCCTGCGTATATGTAACAGATAATCCATTTTGTAACAGTTGAACACAATATATATATATACAACCTCGATAACATTATGTATTCGGTTCCAATACCATGCAAACATTGTGTAATGTTAAACTAAATACTGTAAAATATATGACACATAAGAAATAATGTTTCACAATGAGTGTAAACCCAGCGGCCCAAGCGAAGCATCCTGTAAACTACCATTGATCCTACAACTAACTTGTGAATTCAATGTCATCAGAAAGGAATATAAAATTTTGCAAAAAGATTGCAAGCCATTTGACGGGTCACTGGATTGGCTCTGCCAGGCTTTTGTTCTAATTTGACCAAGTTTAGCCGGATTTGGCGTTTTTAGTAAAATTCGGATTTTACAGTTTATTTTTTCATTTTCCCTGTTTTTCAGGCTGAGGCACCCTATATGGTAACCGTGTTTGTGCGCTACGGGCAAATTAGTTACGACAGCCAATACCATTGAAATACTATATTCATGGGAAATAAATCTCCCTTTAAATGTAATAGATACAAGCGGCAAATTTATACCTTCTGCGGATTTAGGGAGCCATCGATTAGTTTTATCATATTGGCATCATCAACTGTCATTGTTACTCCAGGTTTTGCACCATTTTTGGGATCTCCTTCGTACACTGCACCTTTGCCATTCTTCAGGTCTACCGCTGAAAATTTGCAACATATCGATAAGCACTAATTACGAAAATATACAGTTATATACATGTCATGCCTTTCTTATCGAATTATAAAAATAATTACCAAATCCTTAATCCCGAAAGAGCCATGAGGCAAATCATTATATACATTCTTACAGGTACTTGTTTGCTCTACAAAATATGCTCACTCCAGTCAGCTATGTACAATGGGTATCGAGATATAATAATAATGTAATGTTTGAAGCCTTTCGAGTACGACCTTTTTCGGCCCGCCTTTTCGAAGGAAAGATGTTGGAATGGGGTTAACTAAAGGGTACATATAATTTCAAGCTTCCCAATGAGCTATCGCCAGAATGAATCCGCCTAGCCAAAATGGAGTCACGGGTGTCATCATAGAAACACCAATAACGGATATTGTCAAATTTCACCACTATTTCGGCCAGTAATAATTCTTCGCTGCGCTTGTTTCACTAACCACACTCAGCATTCAATAATAATTGTGTAGGACATAAAAAACCTCAAACGAATGTCCTTTCCGCAGGACCAAATTTTTACCTAGAAGCTGTGAGCTGGGCCCCAGCTCTTATCACGGGGAAATGGCACTACCTTGGGGAATTTTCCCCATGTTAGGTGGCAAGAAAGCACTACCCCCGGGTCAAACCATGGGCTTTACTTGTAACTTCCAAACCATGGGGAAACGGATAATAGAGTGTAGCTACTCTGCGCATATTAACCGCTTGTCGATCCAAATTCAAATCCCTAAGCCCGATTAAAGTCCAATGATAGCAAATATATATGCCAGCAATACTTCAACGATAAAGGTATGGCGATCTTAGGCATATATCAGGGAACCGATTGCTTCGATTCCGGCAAAATAATTTCCGGTGGGTTCCGGCAAAGGGCAAAAACCAACCGGAACCGATCGTTATAAATATTTTAATATTTCATATTCTCATCATAACATATATAACAATATACAACAAACCAATACAACCGAGCAAAGAAAAAACAACCCTCGTGAAACGAAGGCACAATTACATTATAATAATCCAGAAATTATAAAATAACCGCGCTGCATCATTAAATACACATAAGTGATATATAAATACCTCTATAGTAACAATACAAAAAGTTCGAACAAAAATCATAAAGACCAGCTTAAAATTATATATGAACTAAAATATATCCAACCACCAAATCTTCAAACTATTATTTATAATATCAGCATCATCTTTTTCCTCTATAACATATATAAAAAATATCATTATTATCAAAACGTCTACAACTATATACAATATTTAAACAATATAAAAAATATTTATATTATAATTAATAAATAATAAAAAAAATAATAATAAAAGAACATGCAACAAACTATTTAGTAAAGAGCGACTGAGACAGATCAAAGTTATTACGCTCCAAGCTTATAAAATAATATAGCAAATACGCTAATAGAAAATTTTAATTATATAAACAACAATATATACAATAAATAAATACTCATAAAAAAAAAGAAAAAAACCCATAGAAAACAAAAATAAAATTATAATAAATAATTATATATCACTCTATATATATATATATAAAAAACACTTTATCATTAAACGTATAGTATATATATCAAAATCTAAGAACTCTTTATTGCTTCTTTCACTGACCAAAAAGACAAAAACTTTTGAAATATTTATAAATCACAAATTTTAAGAAAAATTATAACTTGAAGAGTGATTATTACGTAAGAAGACCATAACCTTATTTAATGCTAACCACGCAGATATAATTGCTTTTATCTTACTTAGCAACCTCGAAAACCTATAGACATGGTCGATTGACATATATATATATATAAAAAAGAGAAGGAAGAAATAGAAGGATAAAAAAACAAAGGAGAGAAAACAGACAAGACAAACCCACAAAAACCACCAACCGAAAAAAACCGAAACCCTAAAAACAAGAACAGCCAAACAACAACAAAAAGAAAAGAAGAAAAAAAAAAGAAAAAACAAAACAGACAAAAACAAAAAAAAAAAAAAAAAAAAAAAAAGAAAAAAAAAAAAAAAAAAAAAAATATATTGGAAAAGTGGCGAAATTTAGCTATTTTTGGTGCTAGAATTTACCAAATTTTGCTATAGCTCCGTTCCGATAACACAGCCAATATGGTGTTAAAACAATGAAACCAAGTTATTTAAAGGGTTAAATAACCTATAATCCCACAGTTTACCCCACCCCCGTTATGCAAAAGACTTCGTTTGTTAAAAAATTTGATATTTCTAATTTTTTGGATATTTTTTAAACTGTCGCATAGCTCGAAAGCGACAGCTCTGCAAAAGAATGCAGAAGTGCAAAGTTGGAGCTTTTGATGAAAGAATGCTGATCTCCGTTTTTGCTGAAAAGTCTCTTTCTGGAGATACAGATCGTGAAAGATAGACACGCGGGTGACAAAATAAAAAATGTGACCCTTGACACTTTGGTGCTTATTTTTATCCGGAAGACGTGGTCGAGAATGAAAAGGCACAAATAGACTGCATTTGTGATAAAAGTAAAAAAATGTGAAGATCCCTCCATCTATCCGGTGATGAGTTATCATCTCCATAAACGGACAAAAAGAATTCTTTTTACGTTTTTCCCACTAGCAAAGCTATTATATGTGAAAACACCACTCGCTTCGTTCGTTTCAATATTTCATTTTTTCGTGTTTTTCATGCCTTAACAACTACAGGTATTTCGTTCTTTTTGCTATATATTTAACGCTCTCCTTTTCCAAAAAAGGAATGTCTTCTGACCATGCTTAATATTATTTATGAATTGTCATGAGCAGTCTAAATATACGCAATAATATTGAGTTTTGTCATAACTAATTGTGCCACTACGACCATTTTTGGTGTGTCATCAAAATACCTGCGGGGTGCTAGGGGGAGGCCAAAATTTACCCTAGGCTTGACTTGGAGTAACCTGAAAATCCTCGGCTGTCCTATGTGGAGAGACCTGCATGACTAAAATTATAATTGACTTAAACTGTTAATTTGGATTATGGATATTTTGACCATCAGTGATTATGCGTTGATCCGGTTTAGTTTACAAACAATCATATTTTTAAAAACATTATATATACGTATATAAACAGCCAAAAATATAAAAGCTTACTGTATCTGCCGACTTCTTTACCACTATCGGTAAGAACCCACACGTAAATGGCTCCTATTTTACTGACCAAGCTCGGGTCTTCCTGGATTCGTTTTTTAAATTCATCGAATACTAATGCTGATTGCAACTCAGGCATCTTTCAAATTTATAAGTACAAAAATTATAAGCCTAAAATGGAAAACGAATTATGAAGAGAAAAAAAACAAAACGCATGAAACCATCAGCAGCACTGTCACTGCGTCTAGATTGAACAAAATATCTCCGACGCACTAATACGAAGTATATACCCCCCAGAAATGAGTGTCGTTCGCTTACTTAAGTAAATCCCTGTGGCTCTGTGTTCGATTGGTGAAACTACGCCTAATAAATGAGCTAAAACAGTTGCATCCCTTTT
>JASANE010006809.1:0-20166 GCA_030248225.1 Trileptium ribeirensis
CAGCATTTTATGTTTATATATTTAATGAACTCTTTTAAATATTATTTTGCCAGACGGAAACTATTCCAGGTAAGTATTGCGGTGGGCAAAGTGACAAACTAAAATAAAGTTTCTGGTGACCCACATGTTAATATTCGACAGTACGTACATCCATAATAAAAATTGACGTCCTTTGTTTCGAAAACAGCTTTATTATTGGGGGAATTGTGTATTAATATAAAATCCACTAATATTTAACACAATTTTTGGGATCAAAATGCTTTAAATTCAGTGGAATTTCTTGTTTGGCAGAAAGTTTGACAATATCTTCAAAAAATTGGACTGGTGGCACTTTCTTACATTTTCGAAAAAAGTAACAAGTTCTTAGATACCATAAAATACTGGAAAATAACGAAATAAACACTGGAAGCATACAATTATATTCCATGCACCGCATGTCTTGTTATGTTTTGACTAATGTTATCTATGTAACTAAAATGAAAGCAAATAGTAAGCATTCGCTTACGAAAAAGCATTCCGGGGACCAGAAATGGCATCGCTTGCACAGAAAAAATGCTTTCCCCTGACATTTTCTATCGAAAAACATAACATTCTCATATTGATACGGTGTTGTAAAAGCACAAAAACCCGGTGCCGGCAGACTATAATCAATAAATATCCAATTAAAATTAGCTAATGACTATCATTAATTAAGCAATAAAAAGCTTGGAAAATTTCTAACGCCTCCAGCATTCCTACCGATACCAATCATTGGCGAGCAGGGAAGCATTTAATGCGAGCGGGCACAACATGCCCTACAAATTGTTAATTCTTGCTTTGCACCAAAGAAGTTTTATATGCGCCACTACGAGTCAACTTTGTTATATCTGAAACCACATAACTCCTAAGTATTCTTTGAGCCATTGATAATCTGGATTTTGGGATTTGATTTCACTTTAAACAATGGTTTCGCCCTGTAACGCAAATTCTTATAAACCATTTTATTACTCCTAAAGCTTATTTTTTATCTCAGTCGCCGTCGCTAAACCGACTTTGCATCTGATAAGAGGTGATAATGCAATATTGGGATAATCGAATTTTGAAAAAATAGAAAAACAGTATTTTTCCACACACAACATCATAGCCCATATGGGCTAATCAGGCCGTCCCCGGAATATTCTACGAGGCCTGAGTATCTCTGGTCTATGTCACAAATATTATTGCAAAACGTTGCGACGTCTGACTTGAAAAAATTGCGTATTCTGCACACTAAATCTGAAAAAGCTGTTTAGAGCCGACCTGCATTTAAATCTTCGCGCAAATGTACACACTCTAAAGTGAAATTGTGGCGGCGCTACTGTCCAGACCAATGTAAGGTTTGACGTTCAGCCCATGGAATACGTGATGGATAAGTATTGATACCTGCTTATTAGTTCTTATATGCAGATTAAACAAATATGTAGTATCGTGTGCCTAGTCCTTGTGTGCCAATCGTTTCCAGGTGTCGAAAGCGAATATTACGAAGCATTGTGTTAGCTGCGTTTGTTCAGTGGTGTATGTTTGGTGTGCGCATAATCACTCACTCGCTATTCGATGTTCCTTAAGTAACAGCGCATGAGCTCCTAGATAGGTTAGTAATTTGCGTGCGTGCTCGCAATCAAGCAACACCACCATCGTAGGCTTGAATTTTTTATAAATTCGAATATCAGCGCATTAACTTGACAGTCATTCAAAACCCAAAACATCCCATCTAGGTCCAAATAATGGCTATAATAAATAAGCTTAATTTCTGCATTTCACCATTTAGAGACCTTTGGCGATGCACGTATTGATGTCCAAATGAATGCAAGAACAATATTCAATATAATATTCACAGCGAGAGGCCGAGGATACGATGGCATTCCAGGCTACCGGAAGCGTTTGACATTCAATAGAGAAGGCATATTTACACACATAGTCAAAATACGACGTTCGAACATTTTCACACAATGCGGACGAATGAATTATACATATGTCACGCGTATCTGTCTTTTACACTAAAGTTTCTTTATATGTATATCATCATTTGCTAAAAATACGTACTACTATAATTGCATGTATATGTATCATTGCCACATTTACACGCAAATACATGCCATAATGTTCACGAAATAGTATTTCGAAAGCGATAAGATTTATTCATCGATATTTTTAATTGAATTTTATTTTAAAAGTCTGATTTCTTGTTTGAAGTTAAGTGACATCGCCACTATGTAAGGTTTATAAAACACACTTTCTTAAGTTATAGAAACGAATTTTATAATAGCCGAATATATCTGCACGAATACGCAACAAATCAACTGAAGTTTCATGTTTAGGTTAAAAACTTTTTAGGTATAGGATTTTTCATAAACACAAATTATCTGAAGCTTACTTTACCGAAATTTTGTTTTTACTGGTTATATTGATTGAAGTGCTAGTAAAATGGTCGAAAATTTTTGCAGAGCTTTTATAGCTACTATGTTGAAATTAATAATAAATTAGCCGCTCCAATGCAGAAATCATATATATATTTCCTTGGCACAATATTTTCTAATGGCACGGCTACTATAAAGCAATGTTGTATATTGTTGCTATACTGTGCTAATACCGAACTGAATACACTATTCCTAGCTGATCAGCCTATCAACTTGCTTTCTAAAAGTTATTAACCTTCCAATTAATTGGTTTAGGGTATCACTGATACGTTCGTAGGTTTTCTAAAGATGATGTGCCAGCACCAATGGCACAGTTGTGGTACTGGATTGCGATATGATGCAGGTTGATACGTTGATTTTTCTAACTGGAATGTCTTATTATCAGCAAACAAATAACATTACATGAAAGCTGCGAATCATGCGAAAGCGAATTATTGCAATGATCCGTTTAAGCTACTCACACACACTGAACGACGTGAGACATCAACTCTAATTTTCCCACCTAGCGCACACAATGGTGACCCCATACTTTATTCAGGCATAAGGAAGCATTGATTTTCCGACAAATTATATGGGATTGGGACAAAAGAAAAACTTTTTTCTGATTACTAATGGAAAATTGTTGAACTTCTGCAAGCCATTCGATCAAGTGTTTGCCAAGTTAATGATAAAATTAGGCCTGCAAACGATTCTTAGACTTAGAAAAAGTTGGGCTTGTGGTGTCAGCTATAGAAAAAAGAGTAAAATAGATAACAGATGAAAAGTTTCAGTTGATAGATGCCCTATAGTTACTGCTTTGCCTCCATCTACTATTGTGGATATCGCCAATTCATCTTCAAACCGTCATCGTCATATCTTTGTTTAATTAAATTAGAACACTCGGAAACACAATCTATATTATATCGAACAAAACGTGTGTTAATTAACGCAAAATCTGACACAAAACCTGGGTAGCAGCACCCACACGTTGAAGTAAACCAATTATATTTTGCGGACGGCCAAAGGGACTACTTAGCTAGTCGATAGTAAACTCTAATGACCTCGAACAGTTTTTGTCATCGGCATAAATTCTCATTGTTTGAACAAAGCACGCTGATACCAAACCCAGTCACACAAAATTCTTCTTCGTGTTGTTTAAATTAGATTTATCGACAAAACATATATAATTTTGCCAATGTTAGGATATTAAATAAATTGATGTAGCAGATGGTAAGCTAAGGTTTTTCCTATTATATATCGTTCATGCAATTGCTACAGATGAGGTCATACGCGACGCTTTTGTTTGCATTGTAAAGCCGATATATAATAGCATAACAGAATATGTGCGGAGCTAACGCTTTTTACCATCTACAGCGATAATTGCAACATTTATTGCGTAATTTATCACATAAATGAAAATAGCGTTCCACTTAAAAATAAATCATATATTTCATACTTTTATGTCTACTGTGTAATAGCTCAATTTGTATGAGCTCGTTTACAAATTTATTTCATGTGCCACAGTACATGCATTTGTAATGACCGATTGTTAAAATATTTCTGTGAAGAATTCTGTGGAGCTGTTTTCTTGTATGTATGAATTTTCGGGTCATTTGTACCGATATTTCTGAGATTTGCATTAAATGAAATATATGTAATATCAATTGTATCACTTTTATGAGTATTCGTATGAAATAAACATATCAGATGTATGATTTTTACATATATTTGTATTTTTGTATTATTTTATAGTTACCTCATCTTTGCTAATCATGTATTTTCAAATAAGTTATATGTAACAAAACTTAAAATGTAATATAACTTGGACGTAAATAATCATATATTTGCTATGCATAATTGACGGCAAATATGGAGTAAATATTCGGACATAAAATGTATATAATTTCAAATCTATGTGTGTCAAACCATACATCTCGTATATCTAATTTCATGCAAAAGAGATGTAAATATTAAATTTGCTCATTAATGTTTACGCATATCAATGTATAATTAACCATATCGACCTACGTTTATATAATCATACATTAATGCATAAATTAGCATACAATTTCCGTCCGATTTATTAAAAATACCATTGTCTATATTGGCACAATTTTTGGTATAATTTTTAACAATAAATATAACAAAATAATGTCGACACACAATATGTAATTGTACAATATCAGCATCATACAACTTTTAAGTAAAAAGTAGTGTGTAGTTTCTTCGCACCATAACCGCTATAAAATGAACACCTAATTATACAATAATTATATGTTCACTCATAGGTGTCGATGTCATGTCGGCTTAGTTGAGTAGACTGGCGTGGGAGCTGGTTCTTGGTGGCTGGTAGACTCCTCCCCGCTGACATTTTTGCCTATTTTACCCCAAATTCTGCCGATTTTACCCCAACTTTTGCGAAATCTTCTGCGGGCAAAGCGAGGAGAGGGTGCGGACCCTTCAGGGGTGTAAATATGGCTTGGGAGATACAAACCTTATAATGGATAACCACCGTACCCCTTATCAACACCTGTTATGTTCAGTATAAATGTTTTCACATATAAATCAGTTTATACAATAGGTTTTGTCCATTAGAAAGCCCCAACTACCACTGCAACACCACATTGAAGAACAATGTTTAAAATCTGCATTGCATAGCCTGATGTCTCTTTATTATATTAATGGTGAAATGTTATTATAAGATTTATAGGAAATGATAGCTAACGTTTTCAGCTGGATGTAAAACACTTCTAATTTTTTACCTAATACAAGCAGTATATAATTGGCACGTTAAATCGTTACCTGGTGCTTTTCGATCAGATATTCCATTGGCGCTGTTACATCAGTGACGCCACAATAGTTGTATATGACTAACTATCCTACTTAAATCATAAATTTATGGTTATATTAAACCTGGCTTTCAATAAAGTAAAATTCGATACCGTAACATTCGTGAATGCAGCCAAGAATACATTTTTCAGAGTAGTCCAAGGTAAACCGGTAATGTTTGATTTTTACAACTTTTCAACGAATGTTTTGAAAAATCTTATTACAAAACTAGGGGCAAATTCAAACTAGACAAAAACCAACTTCTCAAAACTTATCGCCAATAAGACAGATATTGTACGTTGTCTACTATTTTTCTTATAGCTGTAACTACTTTGTACGCTATTTACGAGGTCTCCGAGTATTAGATGCAGCTCTAAAATTTATCGGAGCATGAAAATTTACATCTGAATCTTTTAAGCAAACGACGCGTTTAAATTGTTATATACGTTGTAATAAGGCTACATACATAAAATGTTCAGGTGACTGCATAGCAACTGTTGATAATAAATATCTGTATGTCAATAAGACACAGGTCAATCTTATACAGTCTCTTTTAATAAAGATGGAAGTAAATACTTGGATCATGAATGATGACGTGTTGGGACGCGACTAGTTCTGGCAACTATCTGAGTAACCCGAACGGTTGTTATTATATATTTATAAGAGATATTTCATATTACTTATAAATACATAAAAGTTTCCTTTCTCAAAATATGTACGTAGACGTATAATACGTAAACATATATTGTGGCAGTTTCTATTGTATATTAAGATAACAAAGAACACCAAAACTCAAACGTAACCGTCTTGATACAATTATATATAGTGGAAATTTCGCATTTATAGTTTGCTATATTATACGTAATTATATTCGGAGATAAGGTAATTTGCATATTGTCTTGTTTATGTCAGCTATCGCTAGCTTCAGTCATTCTACGTCTTTCGTGGCTTTGTACGGCACACCTTGTTCCTGTTGCTCTGCCTGTGTGTCAGGTTTGTTTTCGACTTCTTGGCTTTGGAGGACCGCGATAGTCTGGCGGGTCGATTGCGCCCAAAACGATTCGGGCACTCATGAGTCCTCGGATTCGGTTCTAAGACCTGACGAACTCCTCAAGCTCGTAGAGAAGACCATTACGTCTAAGTTAGAACATCTGGATAGCTATACTTCTCCACCCGTCACAGAGTCTGTTCTTCGGTACAAAGCAATCAGGAACAGCATAACTTTAACCGCCAAATTCTCAAAATGATAGCCGACACTCGTAAATGTCTTGTCAAGCGATGCCAAAAAAGCTTCGTCTATTCTATCCGATCTGACGCCTAGAGAGTCGCAACAAAGAATCAAACTGCGACAGATCGCGCTGACGCCGTAAGAGTACCGTCGGATGATTTGCTGAGAATTCGACGACGAGAAGAAAATTAGCTGCTGAAGAACGGCTAGACGAAGCCCAGATCCGTCAGCGCTACCGCCTTTCTCGCTGCTGCGTCCGCATGCTTCTCCCGCGCTTCGCCTGTTTTCGACAGGCGACTCCGCCTTCCAATTCGCTTCAAGCTCAATCTACCCATCATCTACGCTTTGATCTTATCGCGACCTCCGATCCTGCCTCGTCCGCCTACTGTGAAACCGCTATCGCGCGAGAGCGTGTTTTTCGTGCGAAAGTTCGACCATTGATCAGTGCCTGCCCGACCGAAAAAATAACTCCGTCCGCATACAGTAAACCGGAGTTTGACAGATCGCATAAGATCTTCCGTCAACCAGTTTCTAGCGTTAAAGCAAGCTGCGAAATAGCTTAGATTATTAGAAAATTCGAGCCCCAGAGTATATCTTAACGTAATTAGACGCGTTACGCCTTGCCTTTTGTTCAGCGCCCACCCTCAATAGCGCTGCGAACAATAAATCATCTTTTTTCGATTCGATTTTGTTTCTACCGCACCCTTAGAGCTATTAGCTAACGATTCATCAAACAGTTTTTGAGCCCCCACACATAATCAATCCCCTTTCTGTTTCTACGAGATCTTCTGCAAAAAACGTTATTCTTATCTGCGTTTTGTTAATCAGTTTCTGCTTAAACAAGCCGTTAGATATGAGATCTCAGACTGCTTGTAATTTTTCTCTCCTAACGTTATTTGTTCTCTTTCGATCTTAAAAGTGATATCACCACATTATATTATAGAGAACATCATACATTCTTGTTTTCAATGTTTTTCAGTGTATATCCTGTTACTTTGTTTTTACGTGTTACCGTTCGACTCAGTACAGCCCCTTTTATTTTTTCTAAGTGCTTCGACCGCTTGTCAAAACGTGCGTTCTCAGCTCCCAATAGTTATGTATCTTACGATGCATCTGTAGCAAAGATTTTCTACATGCTTACAATTTAGAATGCGTTAGAGTACTTTAGCGCAAGCTGTTTTTCTCAAACGACGAGAAGTCAGTTTGCGCCCGTGCAAGAGTTGACGTGCTCGTTTCCATCAACCTCAAGTAAGAAATCTGTTCATTTCCCGTGATAACGACAATCACCCAGTCTCAGATCCGCAGCGTTTTTATTCATAGAAGTCTACTCCTAGAGCAGCAACGCGAGCAAGTACGCGCCTCGAATTCGCTTCTTTGTCCTTCCCCGTATTTCACGTCTGCGTACTCGAGCATTTATCAGTTTATTAAGTCCGCCCCGCCTGACTATTACGCAAAAATTCCTCCCGCAGCGCGATACGAGTTCATTTTTGCTTAGCATTTGCCAACGTTAAACCTTAACCATTTTTCCTGTTTCCCGTTCCAGTGCTGCTATTTATTTGATGCAAGCGCCGTAGTTCGAGAGTAGCAGTTTTTGACGATAAATATGAGTGCCATCATCTTTATCCCCAGCTGAACGTGTTCATCTTCTCTTATAGAGAATTTTCTGTTTACTACTCACTGTTTGTGTTCAGCAGTGCTTTCCGTAAATCTCTTTGTAATACCGATAACATGCTGTGTCTCAATAGTGAAGATCCAGTTTCTAAGCCTCACTTACATCCTTAGCCCTGTCTATCTTTGCGATCTGTAACAACTGTAGTATTAGTTTGATTTAGTGATTTCTCAGAGTCAATTTGCACGCCGATTCTTAGTCCCAGAGACACAGATAATTTCCGTTTCCGTTTGCGTTTGTATTTGTGAGTCCCGTGCAAGTTCACTGTTATCTTTTCCGATAACATAAATGCAAAATTGAAGTTTTTAATTCGAGATTTCTGTCCTCTCCGCTGCGTCGATCGTTCCAGTTCCATGCTCACGATCATAACTGCTGCGTCCACCCGTCTCTTCTCCGCTATCCAACATATGTTAGTTTGCAAAGCTGCAGAGTGCTCTTTGTCCCCAGATGCAAGCTTCGCTTTTTGCCCGTTTTATTTCCGATGCGCCGAGCAGAATTTATTCGATCTATAGAGTTTAAACGTCTTCGTTACCATGCTATATAAATTTGTTTTCGATAGTTCTCTGTAGTTTTCTAGCTATTCGCATTATACCGTAGCTCCGTTTTTGCATTTTATCCTACTCTTTTCTTTATCTTTTCCGTTTCGAAGAATATAATTTTTTATTTTTAAAAAATAAACGTAATTATATTCGAGATAAGTAATTTCATATCTCTTTATTCAGCTATCCTAGCTTCAGTCATTCTACGTCTTTCTCTCTGATACGCCCCGCCCGCCCGCCCCCAACCTGCGCTTGCCAGTTAAAAACCACACACAAACCAACACCAAACAACAAACCCCACCCAACACAAAAACCAGACAAAAACAGACACACCCAAAAAAAACCAAAAAAAACAAAAAAACAAAACAACAAAAAAAACCAAACAAAACCAAAAAAAAAAAAAAAAAAAAAAAAAAAAATAAATACAATTTATAGTAGTTCAAAATTAAATTTTCCATACACATATTTAAATATGACCATAATTTCGTTAAACGACCTCCATTCACTCTTACATTGTAAGCCAGCTGCATAACCCTTTCAAGCCCAAATTTGTGTATCGTGCAACATTTGACAAACTCAAGCCGGCGCCAGGAATCGAACGCGGGACGTATGAGTGAAAGTTGCGCATGGAAGCCATTGACCTATCTGGGAGCTATTCCTTAGTTCTTTAAGGACACTTCAGAATTCAGAAAACGCAATGACTCACTCGATGTGTTTGGTCTATTTAGTCCTAGTGGACATTCAAAGATTAACCAGGTAAAGTAAAATGTTTTGAAATACAAATATTAAAAAATAGTTGCCGTTGCGTTTACCCTAAGTATATAATACCAAAGACGGCGAAAAGTAGGCTTGAACAACTTTCACCTCTCTAGATCCTCAGCTCAACTTTGGACACATCGGCATGTTCTTCTAAGTTGAAAGCAAGGCTATCCATCACCTAGGAATCATGAACAAATTGCAACAGATACTACTACAATAAATATAAACCGTAAAACGTGCCATATAAAAGGCCAACAGTAGCAAATTGTTGTGCTAAAAAAAGATCGTCTTGTTTCTTGATTACTGCATTAATGCAGATTTTTATTACAACAACGAATATGAACGGAAGGATTGATATGCCTTATTTTATTACTATGTATTGCGATTAACACTCTGCACATAGCAAAAGCATTTATTTTTGTTTTCTTTCACATGAGCAATGAGTAATCATCTCCCAGTTTTGGTCCAAAATCAAGTTGAATTTTATTGTTTCCGTCTATAGCATGGTAACCGCTATATGCTATTTGTTGATATTTTCAGAGTAAAGTTTACCTCAGTTATCGCAACCGCGTGCCTAATCTAACCAAATACCTCTTTTAGCAGCAACATAAGGGAGCAAATATAACTAATTTTGTATTAAAATAATGATGATGTCGCAGTTGTTACTATAGTTTGAATATAACTGGCGTGATTTCATTCAAATTTTGACAGTAGGTCTGTATATAATCTTAGCACTAAATCAACGATATATTCTTATATTCGGCCAAACCTGTTAATAGATAGTCCATATCGAAAAGCACCAACCATATTGTACCAAGATTAGTGGATATTTCCCAGTCATAACGGCTTTTAAGTTGTTAACTCAAGTTTTTACTATGCTTGGATCGATCTTGTGACAAACAAGCGGTGTTGATTTCATTTCGTGATTTTAGATATGGCTACGAAATAAGAGGTGAAAATATTTTCTGCTCCAGAATCAGCCATCTTTTAGCTTTATCTAACTAACCAATGTTGAAAAGAATTGTCACTAGGCCCAATGGTTTCAGCGTAGCATCTATTTAGATTTAGAAGCGTCGTGTGATAAAATATATTTATAATTCTTTAACTCGGCCTAAACATTATTTTCTTAAACCACTGCCGTTTACGCTTACATTGTGAGCTAGCTCCTTAATCAGGTAAAGAAAACTGTTTAAAAATGTAATTATTAAATGAATAAACTCTTAGATATACAGAGGTGCCATGTAGCTCTGGCCAAGTATGCTTATTATTTTTTTTATTTAGGCCCAAACCTTATAGCACCGTACGAGCACTTGTTTGCTAAATTTACACTTGTTTTAATTTCACATGTTATCTTCCTAACTGTTTAATGAAAAATCCGCAGTCGGCTAACTAAAATTTAGTGTTATTCGTTATAGAAATATAATAAAATTCTGTTGTATTATATGAGATTAAAACGTAACTATGTTTTGAAGTTTTTGAGATATTTTTAGTATTTTTGATTAAAACCGAAACTGTACCTCCTCAAAAGAAATATGTGACAACAGTATCAAGGGCTATTGCTAAAGATGTTGCAAAAATTATTATTGGTCGCACAATCCAAAAGATCTAACTGAAACCGAAATATATAAACCTAAATAAGTAATTCAATTAGGAAATTGCCTTTCTATATGTTTGGTGGAAATTCGTAGCTCCAACCGCAAATATCCTAGAAATCCAGGAATGTTAGGTTTGCCTAAATAGACGTCTCGGCAAGGATCGCAACATAAAACTGCACAGAACATGTCTGCTAGCGATGTCATGATGGAATCCATTGTCCTATTGATCTGTAACCGACCCGCCATACTTCCAAATAACTCTGCTTTGCCATGTTTGCGAATATTAAAACCTATTAAACGTGATTGCCGCGTTTTAGGCGATATCAATTGAGGTTTCGCATTAAATGTGGGAAAATAAATTCGAGACTTTTGTCGCAAGCCACTTTCGATTTCGATTTGTTGCCAATATTGGCGATCGAATTTGTAAAACACTGCTATGTGTTCTCAGTATTACTGAGAAATAACGCTCAAGCTGTAATGCAGTCTGACAAAAGATGAAAACAATGTCACTGTCTGGATGATGTGTCGAAAACGAAGTAAGCAAGTAGCATGATACAAATAGAATATTGTTGTGACCGGAAATTTCACGTCAAATAAGAAACAGTATTTAAAATATAAAAACACAGTGAAAACAAGTATTTTGCACCAAAATTCCAAATTTTAGTATAAAACCAAACATGTTTAGCGTTTGTAAGATCAGTTTCAACTGCGAAATACAGTAACTGTATAACAAAATGACTAAACTTACTACAAATCGCCCTCCCAATATAGTTCCAGCTTGTCCGATATATAGCTTTGAGGCATCATCGAAAACCAGACGTGCCGGCTTTCGTGGCGCAGTTTCGACTTTTTGAACCTCGCGACAATTTAAATAGAGAGCCACGCTATTGCCTTCGATCTTCAATGCAAATTGGGTCCATTTTCCAGTAAACGACGGAACTAGGAATGAGGCAAGCAAACGAGACTCGCTGTCAACTCGCTGATCGCTGTATAACAATGATATATTTGTGTATTTTTGTAAAACACCACGCAGTTGAACACCAAGTTCAACAACGGTGTCAAACGGATTCACTACAGCGAATAAATAGCCACCTGAGTTAATATCAGGACGCACTGTGGCTAGTATTGCAAAATTTTTGAAAAATTTCTTTGGCATATACAGACGATGCGGCGCGCGAACTGTGTGAGGGCCGTCTTTGAAACCGAAACCAGGAAGTCCTTCCTTGCCTCGAGCATGGTAGAGGTAGGGATCGACCAGCGGTTGGCGAATAGCTTGCAGGAGATCAATTTCGGTTTCGGTATCTGAAATATTACATAAACTAATATAACAAAACAAATATTTAGCGTTGACGCGTTCAAGTTGTAGTTTGGTGGGACCGTAGCCACTACCTTCATATTTTAGATCATAACACAAATTCACCCTCCCAAAAAATGCGAAGATTTTGCGCTGAAAAGCAGCTAACGTTGTATATTTCTAGACCTCAGTCGATCGAGCCGTCACGCACGTATATCTGCCCTGAGTTTTAGAACTATCGAAATCTCGAGACAGATATATGCCGAAATATAATGATTTAACGATAAATTATGACAAAACTTGGTCTTTCATAAAACTAAAAATTTTATATGATAAAATTTAGTCATTATTAGCGCTTGCTGCTACAAAATTTTGGACATAGAATGTCAAAAAATCTGTTGCAATGCAATAAAATTAGATTTATTGATACAATAAGTAAATGAGAATGAGGATAAATGCGCTCGCAAATGAGCTTCAGTTTATGAAGTTATCGATTAACCCTGGGTCTATATGATTATATATGTGCAGCAGACAATCTTTCATGTTTTAACATTACGTCCTACTGGAGCAGTCTAGTTGACAGCAAAAATTACAAAGACTCAAGAAAAATTTTTTGTATTCCGAACAGTAAGTTGGACAAAACCGCCACGGGAAATTTAAAGCGCACATTATTAAACTATAGCGCCAGATATTTGGATCATAAAACAAAGCTTCGAATAACCTAGTGTAAAGATTAAAACTGTATCTCTGATAGAGCGAAAAGTTCTGATTTGTTTAAGATAGAATGTGGTAGGATGAAACATGTGCATGTGCAAATTTTTATTGTCATTTACAAAATGGTTTAACATTTAATCCTAAAGTACTGCTGCTCTGCACATGGCTTTAAAGGCTTCCTGCATATATATTTATTACTTAAAGCTCAGCACGCTATTTTACAGAAATTACGAAACTTTCAAACTGAAATGTTTTCAAAGTAAGCTTTTTCTAAACGTATACTTTTTTATTTGGCATCACAATGGTGTCACTCGCGCACCAATTATCTCACTCGGGAACTAACAATTTCATATGCCCATTAATTCGCCACGATAGGGCACCGAACGGCTTACTTGGATCACTACGTGTGTCAATCGGGCACTAAGCTGGGTTATACAATTATGTTCTATTGTGCTGTTTAACGTACTTAAAAATTGTTAGTATCATTGAACGATTGCACCTATCTCGTCAACAACACCGACAACTTGTTGTGCATACAATGATTCCGCGCAGAATTGTACCATGGAAATACTAACACTTCAAACATAGGTTGCGCTCACATCCAATTAATAAAGCGATAGTTCGTATTTGAATGCAGAAAACATGGTAAGCCGAGCCGAATATACCTTGGACTAAATCATAACTGCAGTGAATGTTTGACTGGAATTCATATTGACGTATATAACGTAGCAACATTGCTAAAAATCTACGCATGTAACTAAAAGCCCCAAATAGATACATTCCGAAACCAGTAATGCATCACAGATTTAGTAAATGTTTTAAAAGAGCCTGAGCCCAACTAGCCTACCATCATTGCTACGATAAACCATACATGCGACTAAAAGCACATATTATGCTATTCCTATGATCATTAGTATCTTACTAGTGACCATGAAATTTATAATCACATAGCATACCACATTTTGGTTCAAACAACTCTATTAGCAAATATTCATATGACCACAAGCGTAAAATAGAAACATCCCTTGATTATTGACATCTTAATGATCCCTTGGTAAACCTTCAGTGACAGCGGCCTAGTCAAGTAACCTACCAAGTCTACGACGACAATCTGTTCCGAAAATGTTACCAACATGTTACCATTCCAAAACCAACGTTGTTGCGATCACAATGATATAATTAAGTAGTGTGCAAATAATATGCTTACCGCCAGGGTATTGAAAATCTCGCTTTGCCCAAATACTTATAATAGCACAGAGCAACGATAATAAGTAGGTTTTGAAATATCTGATATTTAACATTATTTTTATTGCAATAATTCAATCAATAAATATTGCATAAATTTACTGTTAATTTACACACTACATTATGTTATGGTTCACCTAATAATACTGCAATTATTAATGACAATTATTGTACGACTGTGGCAATATAATGTGATCACTATCAATTACTGAATTCCATTGTCTTAGATTACACATTATTACTGGCTATTTTTATAGATATTACATAGCTAACAAGATGATATACAAAGCAGTTATTGTTAATTTAACGTATTTATGTATTGTATTTCTGGCAAATTTTGAATTCAAGGTAACCCTTATGTTAGTTACAACAATATACAGTATATATTATAATAATGCACTATAGAATTTATATAGTTCCTATAGTATATACTGCTTTTGGTGCACTGTTCCGGTTCTTAACGGTGCTCATCTGAGCCAAGAATGAAGGATCATAAAACATCAGCACGCTTACTCGACAGCGGATCCAGCAATAACGTAAGGGGGACTGTCAGCAAGCATTTATTTACTGCCAGGAACAAACTGGATATCTACACCCAGGGATGGGACTACCTCCCCGTGATACTCATCAATAAAGTTTAACAATTTAATGTAATAGGCAATACTAAAATTTTAAGGCAATTTGGGAAGATATATGAGTAAATTGGATAGCCAGGGCAAAATACTTGGTTCGCTTCCTCGGCCTACCCTCCCTTTCACTCCGCTTCACAAATATGTATGGCTAATTGGAGGGTTCGCCTTCCTATGTCCACGCCTGTTCTATATAACGGAAAGAAGTAGTATTAGGACAAAGCAAAAATAGGGTAGTGGCCTGATTACATCTGTATATAAAACTGTCATATTTGATATAAACGTGAGTTTTGGTCAAAATGTTTGAGTATCACACATTAATTCACTAGCTGTTTCATAATGATATTAAAGATAACGACGAGACACTATGAAATGTTATGATGCAATATATATTACGTGCTGCTAAACAACATAATAGTGTGATGGGGTAGTATTTCTGCATGCATTTACTGCATATTTATGGTATATTTTTAGCAGGCCCAGTTGAGTGAACAAGTATTTAAAGGTTTTCCAGTTTACAGACCTAACGAAATTTTTATTATTATCTGGGTAGATAAAATTTTAAGCGTTTACCATATATATGAATTGGGAAGGTGTCGTTAAAAATGTTTGTTTTGAAGTCAGGTTTGAGAGTATTTGCTTATTTGTATTCGTTTTAAAAGATTTTAATATTGTAAAGAGATCGAGACTTTCTAAGTGTCAATCGGTCTAGATCCCAAAACTGCAACCGATATAAGCTGCATACGGATTGTCTTGCTAGAAAACATGCTTCTTGAAATGTAATGTTGGATTAGGTCCGCTGTGTCTTATGTCCCCAGCATATACTGGTTAACCACGAAGACTCATAATCCAATATTGGGCGTGTATAAATTATATAAGTGCACAGCAATGTTTCAGTACTGCAACTGAACACTACTTTAGCCAGATGAACGGACATCGGCGCTTGAATTTCAATTATACCAACCTAACTACAATAAGCAAGTGGAATGTATTGCATATATAAAGCACAGCCAGACAAAAGTTTTAACTGTGATAAAAATAGTAAACCTATGCAACTGGTGAAGACACCTCACACCTAGCTCAAGTTAAAAATGTCTGTTATAGCGCAAGATTTTATATAAATTAAGCTATTAAGCTTGGGAAAACTACTGGATTTGTGAGAGTTTGGTCTTGTACAAAACTAAGGCTTCTTTTGTACTCATACAATTTTTACCGCAAAGCTGCAGCTGAATTCTTTTACAATTAAGCTAGGTTTTACCAGCTTCATGCTGTGACCTTGTCTATATTTTCTGACAAAAAAAAATTATTTGACACCTTAATTTAGCTTTTGCAAAACAACTTATGTCTTTTATCTCAGTTTACACATTTGTAAACTATTAGAAGGTCTCGGACTAAACGTCGAACCTCTAATGGTTGTATCTTGAGTATTCGACTATCGGTATATAGGTTTGCACAACAAATAAGCTATAATTCTAGAATAACCCTAGCGAATAACCTGCGTGTAACATAGCGTTGTTTATCAATTTCCATAACTACACGAGCTGAAAATACTAGGGAAGCACACTCAAGAATCTGGCAAACGTAACAAGTGTAGCACATCAAAGCATCAACTTTATATTTTAAACAGGGACGCAATAACATATTTATAATATTTTCGGGGTTATATAATTACAGTGATCTTCAAATTTAGTGTTTTTGTGTAACAAAATTATAGTTTTTACATAAATCAACAGCATGCATTACTTAATCGTTAAGAGCATGTAAAAACCGATATGTAAAAAGGCTACGTTTTGAAATTAGAAAAGCTCATTTGCCATATATTTGATAAATCTGACACAGGTTTTAGCTTGTTTTGCATCAGCTGTCAGTTAGCCTAAATTTTCGATATGATTTAAAGTCACCGGAATATATTTTACAAAAAGTATTAGGTAGATCAGTAACGACATTACATTTATATATATCAATAATAAAGAGGGGCTAAGTACACTGCCTTGTAGTACTCCTGATGTAGCGTTTCAAGGCTCAGAGACTGCGTTATGTAGCTTGACGCTAAATTTACGACCTTTGATAATCCCACGCGATGTAGGTTGCCATCAGCTTTTCCAATAGCCGACAATTGTGTGACAACTGATTGCATCAAATCCTGATTTTACATAAATTTTCATGTCATTATATAATAGAAGCAGGTGGAGACAATGAACACTTCCTTGAGGCACGGCCGATATTACGGGTTTATAAATGGAGTAAAAACCCTTAATTTAACTCCCGGTAGAAACTTTTAATATATCACAAGTAGAAGCAAGAAATCCCAAGTAGTGTCAGTTTGTACAATAATTTCGAATTATAACCAACATAGGGATCTTTAAATGAATG
Organism: Trileptium ribeirensis; assembly: GCA_030248225.1. Classification (NCBI taxonomy): domain Eukaryota; kingdom Metazoa; phylum Nematoda; class Enoplea; order Enoplida; family Thoracostomopsidae; genus Trileptium; species Trileptium ribeirensis. The sequence continues at coordinate 17,289 of JASANE010006809.1, forward strand.
AATGACTGCAAGAGAGGTTAATATAATCTGGTCGGACCCTAGACCGCTTGCAATCCATCGAGCGGAATCGTTCTAAAAGCACCGTAATCATGCAACAAGCTAATCTTTGAACCTTTTGTCTAATATTAGGAACTTCCTTCAAAAGCGGTACAGCTGTGTCACCAACCATCAATTGCCTATACCCATTTATACTCCTTGCTCTTGTGAAGATGACGCCATTACTTTTTGCTGCATTCACAGAACTCTCACACCAGTGAAATACCCTATTTGGGGCATTCTGGAGTCTATTACAAACAGCATGTAGAGAGATTGAAGACCCCATTACTGCCAAGACATCAAAGTACCCCACACATAAAACCCTGTTACTGTTGATCAAGAGTTTATATTTGCAAGAGTTCAGCAACCACCCAGCTCCAAAGGAGTGGAGATAGCACGCCTCTTTGGGGAAATCCTGTGGAAGCTTTTACAGTGCATCTAAACACCCAATTCAGCTGTTATACTTCTTTTTAAACCAATTCTGATAACCAAAACTTGACACACATTGCAAGTGGCCGGTTGGTTCTCTAGACTGTCAAGCATAAAAGAACTCATAGTACAGTCGAAGGCTCTAGATATATCCAGAAACATTGCAACTGAATATTTGCCAAGGTTTATTTGGCGTTCAATCCAAGATGCCGTTAACTGAAGAGCCGAAATGGTACTTCTGCCTGGTGTGTAGGCATGCTGATTTTCATGTAGGAGAACCCCCTTTAAAACTTCATCTCTTATATAACTGTTTAGAATCTTTTAACATGCTTTCAACAAAAACGACGAGAGGCTTATGCGAAGATGCGACTTAGAATCAGTATAGTCGTCTTTGCCTAGTTGCGGAATAAAAATCATTTTACTTTGTCTCCAAGATTGAAGCATATGGCCTAGTCAGAGACACGATCTATAAATAGTTACCAAAATATCCACTATCTGCTCAATGCAAATCTGCAACAGAATCGGATAAATCATATCCGGGACCGGTGCTTTATAAGCACCAAAGCTTCTTACTGATTCACTGATCTTCTTCTGATTAATCATATTATCAATAAAATCCACGTCGAGTGGACTAGTTCTAATAGGCCTACTCCTATCAACAAAATTTACCCCATCATCAGCCTCACATCCTGGTACATGAGTACACATCATTACTTGCAGAACTTTTATATCGCTATCAACAAAATCTTCATTTCCGTCTCTGATACTCCCTAACACATTCTGATTGTTCTTTCTCATAAACTTGTATATTCTGTTACTTTCCGGAATCGAATGAATTGATTCACAGAATCTCTTCAATGTTTCCAATTTTCTATGTTTAATCAGGTACTTATACTGATTTTGCAACACCCTATATTTGTTCCATGTTCTTAAGTAATCATATTTAACCGCCATTCTATAGGGTTTCTTGACTTTTTTCTTAGTATTAGCTACTTCTCATTCCACCATCTATTGCGATTCGTATGATTAGATTTCGTCGGACAATTCTCTCCCGCCGCTGTTATAAGGATGCTAGTTAATTTCATCGCAGTAATATCAGTATCGTCTTTGCTATTACACTGAATCCATCAGCATTTATGATCTCCTCCACTCTTCCTTTATACGAGTTCCAATTTAATTTCCTAATATTAAGCTCGGGTTTTCCAGGTTTAACGGAATTCACAATCATTCTGAACCGAATAAACTTGTTATCCGATGTAGAATATTCTCTTAATACTTCCCAACTATAGATATATTGTTCGGATTAACGCACTAGTTAATCTCAAATCTATGACTTCTCGTGTATTGCGAATCACAAAAGTCGGCTCTTTACCACGATTAACAATCCAAAGATTGGTAGCAACGAGAAAGACCGCCAGTTCTTCCGCTCTTCTATTAGTGTTGCTATTGCCCCATATCATGTTGTAAGCATTAGCATCACAACCTATTGTCAATTATATTACCTTATTTTCACAAAAATTTGCAAAATCCTTCAGGTTTTTCGCGGCAGCCCGTCTCTCGCATAATAGGGTAAGCACATAGATACAAGAAAGTTGTCCCGCGTTCCGCTATTAATTTTGATAGAATTTTTTATTACAACAGAATCACCGTTTGAAAACTGGTTAATAAAACTGACAATATGCTCTTCTGAAGCAAACATAGCAGTTCTAGTTTTAGTTTTTGGACTAACACTATAGGAAAACTGACTTTTACACCATCTAGTTTGACCGGAGCACCACTCATGAGAAGCGGCTCCTGAATCAGTGGAACGGCCGGACCCGGGGCAAATCTAAGTTTTGATTCTAGTTCAATTTTACTCGTCCTATAATTCTGACAGTTAATCTGATATATGGTCAGTGCAGCTTCATCATGATGAGCTCCACCTTCCATCATCTGGTCATATTTAGCAGTCCGAACCATCAGGTCCATACTTATGTTTTGTCAGGTTTATGCGAGGGCCGGACTACATATTTTTCTTTAAATCTGGTTTTAGTTGTGTTTGTTCTATCAATTTGAACGCCCAACAACATAATCAATTAACTTTTGGTGGCTCGGACCAGCGGGACGACCCCCGAATCGAAATCCAGTGCGTCATGCCGTCTCGAGCCAACTCTGACTTCAGGTTCAAAGAACTGAATATAAGTCATTTCATATCTCAGTCTGTTCCCTTTGGCCCGAATGAGCTCCCGGATTTCGGGAGCCACCTTGAAGCCAAAGAAACGACTATGTTGTCTGAGCAATACGTAACTGAACGTAGACCAACGTATTGCTGGTGAATGATTATCCTACAAGTCTTGACGGTGCCTTGATACAAAAAAGCGGTTCTGGGACCGTCGACATCGAAATCAAACTAAAAAATAAGAACTCTACTATC
>JASANE010006810.1:0-38004 GCA_030248225.1 Trileptium ribeirensis
AGTTGTGGTAGACGCCCGTGACCAAATTGAGTCAGCGATAGGTATTATCGAACGGTCAGCTACCAACTTAATAGCGTGCGATATGGAAGGTGTAAACATCAGCTACCGACAACAACAGCAATTTCGAGAAGCGTGGGAGAAGTATTTAGACACGCCTGAGAAGGATCCGTTTGATGTCTGCTGGCGATGGTTGCCACGTAATGCACGACTATGGGTCGATCCAAAATGGTTAGCCTATGCCGCAGGTTGGCAACGTACAGCAGCAGCTACCTTACAAGTCGCCACGATTGAAGGAGTTGTCATCATTTTCGATTTGATGGCGCTTGGTCCAGATATGCCTGCAGCATTATACGCGTGTATTGCGTCGGAAGCACGACTCAAAATATGGTGGGCAATGAACAATGATGAAGGATTTTGGAACGTGCGTTATTTGCAATACAATCAGCCGTTCCCACACGCTAATTCAATGGATTTGCAAGCGGCAGTAGGTCGTCGATATAGTTTACGGCGATTCTTCTTCCTGTTTACTGGACGCATTCGACAAGATCCGACGCCGTATGGTACAACGTTGTTAGGAGGAATTCGTGTACGACAAGTAGGTCCTGGAAATTGGGTGCTGAACTTTGAAGAGTATCGACGATTCGTCCGATATAGTGCTCATGATGTTATGCTCATTGATGGAGCATTGTTTATTGCACATCGGCGTGGTACGCCTCCACCGATGGGACGTCACGATGTTAATCGTTTATGGCATTTGATTGAACAATTTCCGCGCATATTTCGAGCGTTTACAACGGATGCGCGTGGCTTAACAGTACGAGTTAATCCTGACGCCGTATCAAATCGTCGTGGTTATCAAGAAAGTACCACAGAAAAAGTGGCTCAATGCGCAGGATATTGGCGGCGCAAGGGCCGATGGAATGTCGAAGAGCATAGCAGCCTGTATCAAATTAACGACCAAGATAATGGTGAAGCTGCTTTTGTAATTGACCTTGGGGGAAACTTACATCGCGATACTGATCGATTATTTGCAGCAACGGCAGCGCAATTAAATCGACAATTGGGCCAAAATATGCGATTAGATCCCATTGATTTGGATCATACGCCGGTTAGCGAAATTCCGGAATCCGAAATGCGCTATAATCGCGATTATCTTCCGGATGGCATGGATGAATTTAACGCATGGTATGAAGCCGAAAGACGACGACGAGCTAAGCGTAGTCGACGTCGTTCGCGTATACAGCGACACCAAGATGTCGTCGCTGGTCCTGGAGATGAAACGGAGTTAGAAGAACGTCGTGAGGATATGTTTGCTGAAGAAATGAACCAGCAAGCTATACAATGGGAAACCGAAGGAGTGCCTGTGCGTGAAATTCGTGACCGGATAATGATAGCTTATGATGATCATTATGGCGGAGCATGTGTTGTCACCCGCACAGCTGTACTGCAACGTTTGGATCGTCAGGTATTACGAGAAGAAGACACAGTTTCTAATGCTTCATCAGCTGCTACAACACCGCCTGTGGTTCGTACACCGGAACCTGCATCAGACGACTCGGTACGTATAGTAGGATTGAAGAAATGAACCAGCAAGCTATACAATGGGAAACCGAAGGAGTGCCTGTGCGTGAAATTCGTGACCGGATAATGATAGCTTATGATGATCATTATGGCGGAGCATGTGTTGTCACCCGCCCAGCTGTACTGCAACGTTTGGATCGTCAGGTATTACGAGAAGAAGACGCAGTTTCTAATGCTTCATCAGCTGCTACAACACCGCCTGTGGTTCGTACACCGGAACCTGCATCAGACGACTCGGTACGTATAGTAGGATCTGTAACGGTCACTGCTAGTCCAGTAGATCTTGTCCAATATCATTCTACTTGGGTCGAAAATGAGCAGATTGCTCACGAAAACCAACGGAAGTGCCAGAAAATGGGAGGTTTAGCAGCGCAGGAAACCCTGATGGGGATTACTGTAGCTTCGGAATCCGTGACTGAGTCGGTTGGTAGAAGGAAAACCCCCTTACGGATTGTGAATGTAGATTCGTCCGCAGTAACATTACCAGCTCAGGAAACAATGGATCAATCCACGTTAAGCAGGATACGGTCTGAATCAGAAACGGCGGTAGTGTCCTCGAGTGCTTTAACTTTACCAGTGTCTTCCGCGTCTAGCTTAGTAACAGTAGCTCAAGCGGAACCCGCGATGTCAAATATTTTGCCAATGACAGTACGACCAGTTAGGGGACGAGGGAGAGCTAGTATTATGTCCCCACCTAGCCTTCCCCAGTCGGCGCGTATGCGTTTGTCGCACGCTATTCGAGCGCCGTTTCAACAACCTATTTCAGTGGTGAATCCAGCACGACCGCGAGCTATGGACATGCTCACTAATCAACTAGTTACTGTCGCCTACGAGCACGTTCAACAACAAGAACAAGTTGCGGGTATTGCCGAATAACCGCCTACTACAATGGTAACGAGTGGTCAGGAAATTTCGCCTTCATTGCACATTGAGTTGCAGTTGGGAAATTTACGTGGTACGGAGTTAGCACAAGTGCGTGAACAATTACAACAACCCGTACCTCCATCAGCAGTGCAATTGGATGGTATGCTGTTAATGCAACAAATGCAATTAAATACGCGAGTCGATACTGCGTTGCATTATTTGCGTCGAATGGACGAAAGCTATCGAGCTCAATTGGAAGCCCGGCAAATGGAACTGGATCACGTACATCGTCAAAATGCCAAATTGCGATTGCGAGAGAGAGTCGCCGGAACGCAAAACGCGGGGAACGCAAACTAAGAAGAAAACGCAACGAACTGCTAGTCGTCAAGCGCGTGCAGAACGTCGTTACGACTACGAAAAGGTAACCAGCGAATCCAGCGATAGTGATCGTGAAGCGAGGCGACGACAGCGAGGCAAACAACGTGCCTCATCAGTTATTGTACCACGACAGCGACAGGAAGTAGTTTATCATGCGGAGCAACAGTCAACATCGGCAGCAACTTTTGCGCCGTCTTTCACGTCAACGCCAGCCGTATCAACATTAACGGTGGCTACTGAGAAACAACCAAAGGCTAGCGATGTGGAAATTTTTGCGGAAGCTTCGGCCGTTACGCCTACCAAACCGGTTTTAATAGCCTCAGAGGAACAAGGAGCGACTGCTATAGCAGCCGTGCCACCGTCTGTGCAACCAGCATCGACACAACGTGATGCTGGTCAATTAGCGCTACCGAGCGAACGACGAAGTAGAACAGAAATGACTTCGTTACATTTTAATGGTAATGATCTACGAACCGGTCGTATTACACCGTTTGGTAATCGGTTAACCCTCTCATGCCCGTAAGGTCCAAATGGACCCAACGCACATTGCGACTCGTTGTGTTTACTGAGTTTGTCATATATTGTACGTTTGAACGTGCGTTGTTATTCGCTCGCATTGTGAGGTTCATTAAGGAACCGAGCAACAGCTCTCAGATAGCTCAGTGGTTTGTGTACACAAGTTTCAACCGTACGTTTCGGGTTCGATCCCTGGCGCAGCCTTGAGTTTGTCAAACATTGCACGATACTCAAATTAATTCGGGCATGAAAGGGTTAATTAAAAATTAGCCAATCGCACAACTAACCCTCTCATGCGCGTAAGGTCCAAATGGACCCAACGCACATTGCGACTCGTTGTGTTTACTGAGTTTGTCATATATTGTACGTTTGAACGTGCGTTGTTATTCGCTCGCATTGTGAGGTTCATTAAGGAACCGAGCAACAGCTCTCAGATAGCTCAGTGGTTTGTGTACACAAGTTTCAACCGTACGTTTCGGGTTCGATCCCTGGCGCAGCCTTGAGTTTGTCAAACATTGCACGATACTCAAATTAATTCGGGCATGAAAGGGTTAATTTACCATTACTTTATATTTTATCAGCCTGGGTTCAATGAACCAATGCCACAACGTATGAATATGTTGTATCAGCATCTGCGCGATGAATTAAAACGCGAATTCAAACAAATTGGTGAACGTGGACGCCACATTACTGAACGTGATTTAATTGACCTTTTCTTCAAATGGGAAGAACGAGTGCGGAATATTATTTTTCAAAAGCAATGGGATGTTATCGTTACGCCAGAACTATACGACCTTTTCATACGTCGATTAGCGTATACAATACGTGGATTCGTTTACGAGATGTTGCGAAGGCGCAGCATTGCGATACAATATTTTCCACAATTGTTTTTCATTGGCTTTAGTCGACGCAAATGGGAAAGCGACGTCCAACGCGATATGCGACGTTATGCCGATACGCGATCGGGTATCTCGAGTCAAGTAGCCCGAGTTCGTGACAATGTCTTTCCAAACGCGGAGTATCAGCGTTTACGCGACGAAGTTGACAAATTGGAAAGTCAACTAAATGACCAAAAAATGCAGGGAGGACTAGCACGCAAGCAACGGGAGCAATTAGAACAATTGATTGCTCGAGTTGCGAGGCAAACGCGACAACAATTCTCAACTGCGTTTTTGAACGAACTCCAATTCGTTACGCAATGGTATGATCGACGTCACGATTGTCCAGGGCAACCATTATCTATGCCCCTGGAACATGATTGGCCGGTATATTTGCCGAAACCACGTCGCAACTAAAACAATGGTTACTGTCGTTAATTTTTCCTCAATTGGGCACTACAATAAACAGTAATAGTCATAACCTTAACAAGTATTAGTATAACCCCACTAATTGTGTCGTCATGGTTTAACTTTTTGAGTTATCGCGAACGTTTAATACTCTTTTTGTCTTCAAATACGTCGCGATTTTGATGTCGAACAATTATGATAATGCACCTTATGGAACGATTGTGGAGTCCTGAATGGCAGGAACTCTTTCATTCGGTATTTCGATAATACTACAACAATTTTGGGTTAACAATTATGCTGAACATTATACGCAGCACTGTGAGTCCTGGCTTGCAGGAACTCTTATCGACATTATATATTTCGCCATGGTCGAGATGGACAATTTAATTTTGCCTCGTCAATGATCGAATACAACGATGGCAACAACAATTATGGATATTGACGTTATATGGAATGAACATTGTGAAGTTAATATTAATTGTGTATTTTTCTTATATTTGTCTCGTATATACACTTTGTTATAGGAATTTGTAGGGACGATTAATTCTTCGCCTCGTCATGGATGGATAAACGATACGTGCCTGCGGTAATTACATTATTCTTCAACAATAACAATATGTACTGTGTTAATATATATGACGAAGCGAGCTAGACTCGTTAAATTTGGTAAATTGAGGGTAGCCCGTATTGATTTGTATTACTTATTTTCAGCATAAGTTGTGTAATATTGTGCCTTTGGAAAAATTCCATATTATTTTTCATTCACAAAATTTACAAAATTTCATAAAAAATTTATATAATTATAAAATCCAAAAACAACAAAACCTTACAAAATTCCAAAATTTTCTATTTTTATTTTCACTTATTTTTATTTTGTCATAATTCTTGTCATTTATTCTTGCTCATAATAAGTGTACGTGTATTACCATAATAGCGTTGGGTTTCCAAACTATTGGAGCTTTCATCTATATATAATTGATGTTACTTGTCATATTATTTGTCATTACTTGTTATTAATATTTGTCATTGTTTGTTATATTATTTTCAGGTTGTCGTTACCATGCCGGGACGTCATAGGCTTACTAAGGGGGGTGTTGGGGCTGGTGCCTTTTTCACCACAAAATTTTTCTTTTTCTTTTCACTAAAGGCCGCCCCCACGCCGCCCTGGTATTCCCTGTCGCCCTCGGCGTGGTATATGAGCGTATGAGTACGTAAAATAATATATGTCCTACTATATATACTATATATAACTATATTACTAGCTATGTATTTAACTATAAATATATAAAATATAATAAAACTCATATAATCATCAAAATTCCCCCATCCCCATAAATTCCCCAAAAGCTAAATTTCTTAAATAAAATTTATACAAAACACCCTTTTTCTTTTTCCCCATCCTTTTTCCTACAATATATACCTCACCCACCCTTTTCTCTTACACCCAACCAAAATTCTACCCAAAATCCATTTTTCTTCTTTTTCCCATTTTTCTACTAAAATTCAAACTACCCTCCCACCCCCAATACCTAACCAAACCCCTCCAAAATTTAACATTTTCTTTCCCTTACCCCATCTATTAAAATATATAAACCTCCCCTTTCCTCTCTTACTTTTTCCTATAAAATTTCCTTTTTCTAAATTTTCATTTTTCCTCATTTTTCTTCATTTTTCATACATCACCCATTCCCTCATAACTCAACCCCCATCCCCTAAATTATAATATCCTTTTTTTACTTATCACCCTTATTCATATATCTACTCCATGCCTTTCCCACCTTTCTATTTTCCATAAATTTCCACTTTCCAAAATTCCCATTTTTCTCCAACTTTTCACATTTTACAAACATCTCCTATTTTATCAAATCTTAACCTCCACTCTTCAGATTTAAAACACAAACTGCCCTACCTACCCTCTTCATCATATTAAAATTTCATCATTCTCCTCTCTCTACTTTTCTCAAACCACACGCCAACTATCTACCCCTTTCTCATTTCAAATTTATCATTTAAAATCCTTTTTAAATTTCATATAATATATAATATATATTATTATATTCGCGGCAAGCGCGTGTTATATAAAAATGATATAGGGTATTGTTATTCTCGCCGATTGGGCGTCTTGCATTTGTATACACGGTTACTCATTTACTCATTGTTGTATAGTGAATTTAATTATCATGTAGTTATGATTATGATGGTGGCAGTTTTGGTTTTTCAACTAATTACTTAGCTAATTTAAGGGAGTTTATCATAGGGTAATACTACGTGTCAATTTTAAGGTAGACGGTGTTAATGTTTTTCTTTCGATAGCGGTGGTGCGTATGGAGACCTATAAGGCCATTCTGATTAATATTAGCGATGTTTTAAATCTAATCCGAATTTACTGATTGAGTTGCAGAAAGGGTTATGTCATGGCTTTCACCTATGTTTTTCTTTATTTCTGTTTCTCACGATTCTCTTCGGAAATAGTCCTCGGATATTGATAAGTGAATTGCGAGTCAACATAGAAGCTCATATAAATTTGGATATTCAGGACAGAATCGTTGTGAGAGATTGGTAGCTAGATTGTTTTAACGTACATGGTGGTGCGTTGTCTAGCGTATAATAGTACGGTATTTGTTTTATCATATTGCTATGCACAAGTTGATGGATGCCTATTCGCATAGATGATGCCTAAAGGTACTAGAAGCTTCGTTAATTGGTTTCGTGTGGATTGTGCGTGATATTTCAAAGCGTGGCGAAAGTGGTTCGTTCTGTTGCAAAATATTGGTAGCGTTACTATCACGCTGGTTACGAGTACATTCACCTGAATAGTTTTATGCGAGTTTTCCTCGGATCTAATTCTTTTATTCAGTAACAGCGAGTCATAGCCCTGTCTCGGCCAGTACTTAATCGTGACAATGACCTCTTATGCATATCGTGTATGAGTTGCTAGTTAACGTGAAATAAGCACGCGGAACCGTAAGCATTGGTATCGGACTTTCCTGCTATACTGTGTTGATTCGAGTGAGACCAGACTTCTAGGCACTAATAAAGTTCAATTGCGTGAGAACATTTCAAAGGTGGTCAACTGTTCGGTAAATGGAGGTCCCGGTTAACAGAGGCATCGTGTAATATTTGTGGTTATAATTGTGTTACTGCTGCCGGAACACGGAGTGCCATTGCGTAGAGACTTCGACTATAAACGTAATAGGGTTGTTGCTTAAGTTGGCCGCTGCAGCCAACCGGTTCGTTTTGCGAGAATCATCAACTTCGTTGTCGAAGGTTTCACTGCGGACTGGTACTGCGCGAAAATAGTAAATAAACCATTACTACTATTCGGCTGTTATTGGTGTCATGAAAAGAGCGTAATAAAGCTAACTTGGTAGGTAAAGAGCTGTTAGTAGTGCTGGATTGTGATGGAGACAGGAGACACTAGGAGTTATTATCACCACTTTACTGGTACGCCCAGACCACGAGCTCGCGCTCCCCAGCTACTAGTAGATTTATTGGTGGCCTAAACTGTATTTTTCGTGTGTTATAGTAGCGACTGGGGGTCGGAGCGCCGCGTAAGCACGAGTCTACACGCCGCCGAAAAAGATTAAGCTCCGACATGTACTAAAATTACTTATTTGTGAAGTTGTCGTATTCCATGTCTCCAATCTTTACGCTAATCACATTACTCAAAACGCAGAACCAGAAACTCCAACGCCACTCTCACACGCAATTCTATTTTTTGCGTTAAACTAGATGTGAGTGGGCCAGAAGCTTTAAAAGAACTAGAATAACAGCTTTTATTTTCATGCGCGACATTCGCTTCCATCCGATGAATACATCGTAAGTCGGAACACAATATATATACCGTTGTATAACTACATTGATACTGATACCGGAGTACCTAAGTCATCAATTTAAAAAACAATAATTAAAGCTAAAATTGGTGCATGAAACCACTATCACAAAATCCAGCTATACTCTGCGCGTGCAAAAACCAAGACTGAATAAGATAAAATTGACTTCCTAGATACAGGTTAGCTATACAATACAATTAAACTAAATTATGCAAATTAGTTTAGGAAGTAGGAACTAAATTTCATAAAACTTAAATTTTAAAAGAACTAGAATTTAGGGACCCGTATAATAAATTGGTGAAAAAGAAGTTTTAAAATCAATTTTTGTGAAATTTAGGGATTGGGACCCTTTGTAGCCTATTAATCCCCCAACAAATATGAAAATTGTCAGGGGTTTAGTAGGCTACCAAGGGGATGCCGGGACTAAAATCCCAATTTTTATGATTTCTCACCAAAATATTTATTATATCGCTATATCAAAAGTTTGGTTTGTCAAACTTTAAAATTTATTTCCTTTTCTGTTCTAATTTGCATATTTTGCTTTTTTAATTATTAGCTATGCCTAAGTTAGGGTTTAGTTTTAGTGCATAATCAGTCTTGATCTGGATTTCAAAGAAACTAGTGAACTTTCTGAGGAGTTTTGATCACATTATGTTGCGTTATCTTTCGCGTTTTATATCGATGGTGACTTAGCTACTCTAGTGTTTGTAATTTGTTTTTTACGGTTGGCTTCATGGTACTAGATCTACGAGTGTGGCGGCGCATAGTATTACTACGTAAAGAACTGCGTATTACTTTCCGGTCATATTTAGAATATTCAGTCATATGTCAACATTTATATTGTGGAAAGAGCTTATACTCGGTCCTTCCCTTGATCACTTAACATTACGGAAGCGCCTATACTCGGGTTTCCTGACACATTTATTCTGGCTTATTGATTTATGATTATAGTGGCACAAAGAATGAGCTGTTCTCTTGCTTAACTTTTACGGATCAGAGTGAAAACGGGTTTATAGTGAAGGAAAAGACTATGGTTGGCGGTGCAAATAAGTATCTTTAATCCATTATTATTTTAAGTAGTAATACTAACTCTCCTTATATAATCAAGAACAGTGACAATAAGGCTTACTAAAGGCGATAGGTAATAGTACAATACTAGGTTTAGTGGAAGCTTACAAATTTCGGCCCCTTCGTGTCGAGTGAGCGGTAACCAGGGCGAGAGTGTAGGTGGGTCTCGAATAAATTTAGTAGTGCTAACACATCGGTGGCTACCGTCTGGCGTCATCGGCGTGGGGCGCACTATTCTTGAGTAGACCGCTTGAGTAAGGGTTGAGGATTCGAACCACCTCGAGAAATTCCTAACCTAAAACTTTCCTGAGACCAGGCAGTGAAGGCCAGGAGTGAGCAAACTTCAACCGCATAGTAGTCGACCGCTATGCGACAGTTTTACTAACGTGGTTGTCTAGCGTCCGGCGTCGGCCTGTGTAACATAACTGGCACTACTAGTGTAATTCTAAGGCTTAGGTTGAGGTACTCAGATAATAGCACAGTGGCTACCGTCCCGCGTCATTGTGTCAACCCATAAGGGCTTTAATAAAGTATTAATAACACAAATTTCACTCACTATCGCTAAAGTAACCCTTAACCATAAGGATTAGGCCAATACTTCTCAGCTTTGAATAACCCTAAGCACTAAAGTACTAGATAGGGATTGTTGGGTGCGTTTTTCAACACCATTTTTATTTTTCTTTTGAATAAAGGCCGCGCCCACGCCGCCCACTTTTTCCCTGACGTCCTGGGCGTGGTATATATTGCGTAATATAACGTGTATATATGTTTATGTTATATATAATATAAAGCCTAGCTAAGTATTTCCTAACTTAAATAAAGTTAATTATTTACGTATTATTACTTATTTATAAAATTCTTTTAAATAACCCTACTCTTCCCCAACCTAATTTAAATATCCCAAATCACCCATAACACACTTTTTCGTCCTCTCTACCTTTTTTCCTAAAATATATACCTTATACACCCCTTTCCTTTGCCCAAAACCAAAATCCTACCCTTAATCCATTTTTCTCCAATTTACCATTTTTCAACTAAAATTCAAACTACCTTCTCTCTCCCAATACCTAACCAATATCTTCCAAAATTCAATATCCTCCCTCACCCCATCCACTAATATATATATAATTTCCGTTTCCCCTCCTACTTCTTCCCATAAATCTCTCCTTTCCCAAAATCACAATTTTTCCCCTTTTTCCTCATGCCTTCTAATACCCCTAATTTCCCCGATACCCCACCAATAACTACCATCTTTTTATATCATTTTTCCCTCTACTAACCTAACCTCATATTTAACCTACACCCTTCCTTTTTTATTTTTCTATAAAATTTCATTTTTCTAAATCTTCACTTTTTCCCCATTTTTTTCCATTTTTCAAATATCTCCTATTTACCCAAAACCTTACCAACCCATCCCAAATTTTAATATCCTTTACTCCTTATCCCAATTTATATTATATCTACTCCATCCCTTTCTCCTCCTTTTTATTTCTTCTAAATTTTGTATTTTCCAAAATTTCAATTTTTCTTCCTATTTTTATATGTTTCAAACCTCTACCATTCCCTTAAAACTTAGCCCACCTTTACCAAATTCCCAATACACATACCCCTATACCACCCCTCTACTACCACACCTCACCAACCCCAACTATTTTAAAAACTATTTTAAACTTATTAATTATACTTTAATAAATTTATCTATAGAAAGTTCTAGAGAGGGACTTTCTTTTGAGTATCATGTGATTTATTATCAGTGTGATTAGTATTATGGTAGATTTATAGAGTTTGGCGTGTGGTGTATAGTTTTTGAGGATATGTAATTCTGACTGCGTTAATATAGTATTTTTGGGAATAATTATTGTGTTGGTTTTAGAGAATGTACAAATGAGATAGCTAGTTTTAATGAACGTGTCCTGAAAATTCAATTAACATGTATTTGTTACTGTGTGCGTGGTGGCTTGTAGACGCAGAAGCATGGTGGTTTTAGCGATGGAATTGCCTGATGTTTTTAAAGAAACAGATGTTGCAGCATTCTGAACTTGCGATGTGCGTGTGACATTTTAATTAGATCGGTGTTTTGACGAGCATAAAAATTGTAAAATCTAAGACAAAAATTTTTTCAAGCTAGAAGTTTAGTATAAAAGACTGTTTTATTCGAGTTTAAAGGAGTTTTTCACTTTTGCAACAACTTGGTGGAGCTTGTTCATTTTTGCAATGAAGTTAGAATTTCTGAAATAAATCTGTTGTGCTGTTCCAATAGGACGTACAATTACCTATAGTTTGTATCGGACGACATAGGCCTCGATATCGTCTGCATAGGACGGTCCCCGCGTTCGTATCACCTTCTTAGGACGGTATCGCTTACATTACAAACTCGTTAGTCCGTTTTAATTGGCCCTGGTCAGTATTGTTAATTGGGACTAACTAAGCTCATCCGCTACCGGACGAACGCTTCACTAGGGGCTCTAGGTTTGACTGCTGAGTACGGACCGTCACTTCTGTTTATCGGCGCTCGCTATAGTTGTGTCCACTGTAAGGCCAGTTGCTACATCTATGTAGACATCTGTTTTGCCACATGTGTGGAAAACTGCAGATATTACTCCCGTTTTTAGAAAAGGCAACAGTTCTTTGCCTGGTAACTATAGGCCTATATCTCTAAACTCCTACATTGTTAAAATTATGGAGAAAATTATATGTGAAGAGATTCTCATTCACTTATATAGTAATGCTCTTATTCATAGGTCTCAACACGGTTTTCTAAGGAAAAAGTCAACCTGCACTCAGCTACTAGAAACATACTATGATTGATCTCTCGATTTGGGCAATTTCGTTGACTGTATCTTTGTTGATTTCCAAAAAGCATTTGACACAGTATCTCATGCACAACTGTTGTACAAAGTTCAAGCTTATGGTATAGTTGGTCTGGTATATACCTAGATTGAAGCATTTCTAACAAATAGAACCCAACGTGTTCGAAAAGGGCAAAGTTTTTCTAGGTATTATAATGTCACCTCTGGTGTTCCTCAAGGTAGAATTCTTGGTCCGATGTTATTTGTCTGCTCTATATTATGCATGCCTGTGTTTCTTGCAAATTATTCGCTGATGACTTAAAAATGTATTGTGTTGTTAATAAGTTCAGGGAATACGATACGATCGCTTTATAGGACTGGAGCAAGAGAGTTTGCCCTCCTAGATCCTTTTTAACAAACCGGTATTATGTTAAAAATACTTAGTGGATTAACATTCACAACCTACCTCGGTTTGAAAATTTTCTAAAATGACTTATTTTGTTCACATATTCAAAAAAATTTTACTATAACAACCTAAATAGGACAACTTTTCATGCTAATTTCAAATTTGGTAATATTTTTGCTATATCCTGTCAATCTGACAATACTTCAAATTTTTGTTAAATTTCTGGATTTCTTACTAGCTATGTAATTTTGCTTTGGATAGTTTGTTTTTGCACTAGCTATGTTATTCAATTGCTTCTGTATTGGTTGTGAATTTCACTGTTGGATATTTACATGTTTGTTAAATAAATAATTGAATTGAAAAAAATGAAATTAACAGTCCCTCAAAACTGTCCTAAAACTTTTCTTTCTTAAAATTTTAACCTAAGTTACCTAATTTGCATAAATTTTGTTTCGCTTTCCTACTTAGCTAACCTGCGTTAATTTGTTTTCGTTCTAATTTTAGTCAGTTTTGAGTTTAGTCATCATGGATGTCACCGCGACAGCTTTTTATCTGGGCTTAAAATAGTTTTAGATTAATTGTGCCTTTTAATTGTTTTTATTACCTAAAGAGCACTTAGCTAATAATATTGCGTCATCATGTCAGCTTACGTGCAGGGGATTTTTCTGTTTTAATTACGAAATAACGGAGTTGCAATCGGAGCGTCAAGGAATATTCTGGTTTATAGTTTTATGAATTTCTAGACATTTTTGTGGCTTGTACTCATAGTTACGCAAAGAAGTGCGTCGGGAACCGATATATTGGGAGAATTTTGATTCGTTGGCATATAGAAATCGAGTTAGAGGAAAGGCTTACACTCGGCTTTCCGATTCATTGTTGTTGCTCGCAGGAAAGGCCTATACTCGGCTTTCTAAACTGTGCCTAGAGACGTTTACGGGCGGAACGGGTAAATTGTAGTGGTTCAGAGTGGCGTTATTGACAGTCTTATGAAAGAATTGCTGCACCCATAGGTAAATTAACGGCATTATTAGTTGTCTTAATAATATTATCTCTTCCCAGATAAAACCCTAGGTCTATAACCAAGCAATAAGGGGGAACTGTACTAATTATAGTAGTTAATAATACGTAAAAATTTCGGCCCCAAGGATCGAGTGAGAAAGCCAGGGCGAGCAGAAAAGGCGGGTCCGTGGGCAGTACTGTGACTTGTCGGGTGCGGCAGCCATTCGGGGCGGTTCAACAACGGGCTTTAGTCTTGAGAAGACTGGTTGAGTAAGGGGTTGGATTCGATTACCACCTCGAGCTACCAGCAGATCCCAGTTACTAATTTTGCGCTAGCCATTCGGGGTCTGCACCGAATAAGAGACTTCAGCTTTTTAGTAGTCGACCGCTACTAGAGATTTCATTGTACGTGGCCAGCCAGCCATTCGGGGGCTACTAGAAAACATAACTGGCACTTAGTAGCGTAAATCTAAGGCTCAGGTTAAGGTAATCAATTAACCCTGCAATCGGGCAGCCAGTCGTGGGTCGATTGTATGAACCCATAAGGGCGTTACTAAAGTAGTAGGTAATCTAATAGTAACCGGTGCCTACTCAAGCTTAACCCATAAATAAGGACTATACTAGCGTAAATCTAGGTCCTAAGTAGGGTTGGGTACCGGAAAATACGGGAAAAGTGGTTTTTCTTTCGTTTTTCCTACCCCCCCCCCGGAAAAAAATGGAAAAACCTATTTCAGTATTTTGGAATCGAAAATAGTTGGAAAACTGTTATGCAACAAAATATTACACCCGTGAGCAGTATTTACACCCGTTTAAACAGCCTTCACATTTCATACGTATGATTTATATGGTAGAAAAGGCATAACTATATCTTTCAAGCATCAACTAAATTTATAATCTTACCATGAGCATAGCTTGCTTCCTTCACCGCATCAGAAACTTTTTCCCGATGACAAATTTAAATTAAATAGGCGCGGTGCTGAATAGATCCATGGGATTTGTATCGAGCATATAAAAGCAGTAAACTAGGCAGACACAGGCCGGGCACACATGCCCACAGATAGATAAGGAACGGGGGTTGGTTACCGACAAAGTCAGCCCCCCCCCCAAGAAAAACCGAAAACCTAGGGGTTACACACCTTCGTGATTATCCACCACCATCCCACTCCCCACACCAGTCTTTTACCTGTGATAGATACCTGCGGGCATGTATGGCATTTTTACCACGACGGGTCATAAACTAAATAGATCAACAGTTGGATCATAGACTTAAATTACATACTCTGTTGTATTAATGCACTTTCAGCATCACTTGGACGGTGGGCAGTTTGACATCAGTTAGTTAGTTTACACAATACTAAAATATGAAGTACTTTCACTATTAATTCGAATCAAATAATTATACGCACTCCTATCGATATAGCCACCGTGTGGTTTTCACATAACCCAGCCCGTTGGAAAGATTCAAGTGCTGCTGCACTGTGTGGTTGCAAATTCTATGTGACAACATTGCAGGTGTAGACCTTTTTCAGTAATTAAAGCATTGACAATCAGTTTCAATTTCGCATAAAACTGTGTTTCGTGCTATTTTTCTAATAGACTAACAAGTAAAAAGCTAACAGTAAAATTTGACTTTTTTCCGTTTTTTTTTCATTTTTTTCCGGAAAAAACGGTTTTTTCCGGTCCGATTTTTTTCCGTAAGAAACCAACCCTGGTCCTAGGTTCAGATACTAAGATAAACGTGCGTCGTCAGCCATTCGGGGCCATTGTACCAACGTCACAAGAGGCGTACTAGATTAGCACATAATATAAGCCAAACTAGTTACGATCTATGGATGAACAGAGGAGTGTGCTAGTATCAAATAGTGATAATACCTAGAGGAAGGCAAAAAGTATCCGATGTTTGAAATAGAGCGATCAGTGTGTAAGCGTACTAAAGAATAGTACGGTGGAAAGCGACCTACGGGTGAACTTTAGCTGATCAATTAACAAAAGCTTTTCACAGCCTACGGGTGCTCAGTGCTCAATTATTGTGCCTTGATTCTCTTAGCCGGTGCTGTAATAAACATTATTCGCTACGTGTTTGATACTCAGATACCTAAACCGGAGTGATCGAGCTGAGAAAGAGGCACGCCGCTACGCGAAATACAGGGCACGACCACTGATCACGCAAAGAAGGACGCGCACCAACGAAACGTCCCACCGGCATGCTGCTGGCCACACCTCGGACCACAATCTTCCGACGACGGATCCCGTCCCTTTTTAATTAACGATAGCCGTCACAACCGAAAATCTACCAACCCCTACTCCAGTGCAAACCTCCAAAAATAACAACATGTACTAAGCCCAAGCCTAAGTAGGGGGCTTAGCACTGAGACCTAAGCTTTACGACCTCCTTTTTTCTAACGGCATAAGGTAAATGCCCTCGTGGTTGTTTAGCCCGCTTTAATTATTACATTTTTGAAATATTAATACTTCTTCCAATATCATACCTCTTAAACATTAAGTAAGTCGCAGTCTCATTTTTGCCACATGCACGTCATTTTTGCATATTTTCCAATGTTTTGACCAAGACGATCGGAGGAGGGGGTCTTGAGCCTTAGGGGTAGAGTGGTACCCTCGGGAGAGAGTTTAGACCTGGGCTTCGGCGAGAGAGGGAGTGGAACGTGAGAGGCCTCAGGAGGGTAGCTCACTGAACCCCTGCCTCGGCATGTTTGATGTAACAGCCCGATATTTCCTGCAGACTCTTAAAGATATCTAAACCCGGGGATGAAAGAGGCAAATTTTAACCTGGCGGGCGGCTGAATACTTGTGGAGCATCATTTAAGCATTCTTTGCTATGAAATTTGGTACAGGGAATAAATGATCAATCTGTAATCATGTTCTAATAATACAATCATGCTATAGCCGCCCGAGGTTCGCGGGGTGATTTTCGCACTACAAATAGAACCTTCACTATCCCGACGTGTATGTATCCGGTCGATCCCAGCGTGATATAACGCGTAGTATAATTGTGTATTTTGATAAAATGTCATCATGCTGAGCTGGGTGCGAGCTGTGAAGGGAACTTGTGAGCACCCGCATAACCCTTTAAAATCTAACATAATTTCTCACAACTCTTCATTCTATTTCCCGATTTTGTTTCCCTAAAAACTAATCCCATTACTCATTCCTAACAATTATATTATACCCAATACTTTATTTATAATCCCTCTCACGACTGGCCCGCGGCAAGGTACGCAACTTTCTTTCATAATTTTTATTCATGACCTCTTGTAGCGATTAAACTCGCGGAAAGGCCGGTCCTGGCATGCAGAAATAAAACTACAGTTGATAGATTAACCATTATAGCAACTTTTCTTATAATATCTAGACGCAAATCATACTTTCGTTTTTTAATCTAGATTTTCAAATTTGGGTCTTACATACGAATAACATAAGATAGATTTACGTGATCATTTTTATGGCACACCAAGACTTTAAAATTATTAAAATTACATATTTGGCCACGCTCAACCCTTACCCATACGTACTTACGGGCGCCCAACCAGCCGTGTAAACTCTCAATTTTAAATTGTCCAAATCACAACCAAAATAATCAAAACCTTTCAGTTTTTCGGCCCCAGGCGGCCACGAGGTCTTATATTACCTACTTCACCGTAAACCGGGCCCACCAACCCCCACGCATCTGCTGAGAACCCGAATAACTCCCCTTCACCACTAAAATTCTCGACATCTCACACATAAAACGGCTTCGAACACCCCATCTATTCTATATTATCTAAAAATTCTCTTTTCATAACTAGCCGTCCTGTCATGGCATTCACTTTATCGCGCTCTCGGCCGCCTACTACTCTCCATTCATTAGTAATTAATAAAAATAACTAAAAAACTTTCTAATCATTAACCCCCGAAGGCGCTGTTATATTCTCATAATTTGACAATCTCGCGCCCATCAACACGATGTTTAGGTTGTTTACGCACTGTTACTCTTCCTCCAAAACAAGCTCTGTTGTGTGGGCATCAATCTTGTTGCTTTCTGGGGTCACTAACCAGCGACCAAGCATTTTATTTTAATACCCAGCTACATATGGCATCTTGTGCGATTTTAACTGCGGTGATGGTTATGTATTTGTTTTATGTTATACATTTTGTTGGGTTGTTTATGTTTGGCTAGTATGCGCGCATAATTTCAAATTTCAAATGTTACACCAGGGAATAGGGGATACAGGGTGTATACAGAAGGTAAAAAAAGGAATGGCCCGATGCCGCGTCAGAGCCGGTCGAGTAGACTGCTTGTTCAGGGTTTGTTTAGTTGGTTGTCGCCATCAAATTTCGTTTCTTCAGCTTTTTTACTCTTACTTTTGTTTTGCCTTCTGTTTTGGGCTTTTGGTTTGCACAAGTGGGTCTCTCGCCGTGCAGCCACGGTGGAAACCTCACCTGGTCTGGCGCGTTTTCAACTTTAATCCACAAGGGGCCGATCCTGCTGACGCTGGGGTGTCTGGAGGATGCTCTGCGCAGAAGGCTATGCAGAACCTTGGAATAATAAGTAACTGAAACCGCTTCCAGGGAACAAGTGTAGTACCGAATTTGGTTTTAGAAATTAAGGTTGCCGGAAGCATAAGCTTTGATGTTTAACCCCCGCCCCGAAAGTCGCGCCCGAAGAAGGAAAAAGGCTCTGGGATCGGCGGCCAGGTGTTTCTAGAAATTCCCTTTTCGCGACAGGACACAACTTAGGTAAATCAGGAGTATACAAAGACAGGCCCACTCCCCCAAGCACATTACAGGGGAACGCGAAATCGTTGGGTAATAGCAAGACGAGGGAAGGCGGGTCAGCTTTAATAACTGTGAGCAGCCCTCAGGGGGACGTCATACCACTAGAACAAGCGCCAAAATGGAGGCCATACACCCTGGTAAACCGCGGCAGCCTAATAAGCTGACAGTTTCCGTTAGGTTAGCTAGCGGTGCACCGGGGAGTCGGGTAAGCCGGAATTGTACGAGCGCTAGAGCACGGAATCGTGGTGCAGCTGGGATTCCTTAGGGCCAGAACTGGTCCTAATGCATGATATATTTACAATATTGCAGAGGAATTCATCCTATTTCTTGCAGCAATTTGTGATTCGTTAAATACGCAGTAAGCATGTTGTTTCGTTATGTCGTCGGTTATCCAAGCAACACTGCTGATAATCAGCAGATTTTGCAAATTGCTATTCAGTATGTGTACGTCTCTTTAAATTACACATCCAACCATCAGCATTCACCAACTTGAACGACAAGACAAGCTATTGGTTTTATCGTTCTATGAACCACCTTATAGAATTTAATGACCTATAGCACTCTATGGAAGATTTATAAGTAACGCGTATTCTAGCCGATACTACAAAATAATATGCGGCCATGATAAAACTTTGTAGTTCAGGAACTGTATCATAGTAGCCAGACAAGCTGTATCACATTCATAAAAGCGGCTCAATTTCTGTAGTTTTTATAGAAAGTGGCACAGTTTGTATAGCTGATTTTCTAAAATTTTCTAAAAAGTGGCAGTTTTCTACAAATTTACATAATCTCTTCAGAAATTTTTCTAAAAAGGACCAGTTTTAGTTCAGATTTTCTAAAAATGGCAGAATTTTTGTAGCAGTTTTCCTAAGAGTGACATAGTTTCTGTAGCAGTTTGTCCAAAAGTGACTATGAGTCTCTAGCAGCTTTCTAGTGCGACAAAGTTTCTATATCAGTTTTTTTCGAAAGTGACACAGTTTTTGTAGATGATTTCCTGAAAGTGACAAAGCTTCTGTAGCAATTTTTTTCACAAAATTTTGGCAAAATATACAGTGACTGAGCACAACTGTTTGTGAGCGCCGCATAACTTAGATTTATCAGATACTCACCTCGCCTCATGTCGTCCAGGCAGGTGAAAAATTTCGAATAGTACCAAATTTATAACAAAATGTTTTTCGATTCATTGGTTACCCTTGGCACCCACAATTTTCGGAAAAACTGATATTGTGTAATTTTATGTACAATACATGCTCAAAGGGGAGCAGGGCGGATTACATATATGCTGAGGCAGTGGGCACCCTCCCTCTCGACGTGAAGTGCCGATTGCTTCTGGCAGGTACCCAGACCAGCCCTTCCGAGGACTCTTGGACCTCGGACTTCGTGGATGTATGTTTATATACGGTTCGAATCACATTAACATGTTGAATAGAGGGTGTCAAATCAGCTGAATTTATGGATCGACGGCTTAAACTAACGATTCAGGTATAACTGTAATGCGAACACGTCGCGTAAACAATGGCGAAACGTATGACATCTGATTTGCATACGTTTTACATCTGATTTGCATCAGATCTGGACGAGTCTCCAACAATATATAACTCATGATCTTTCATTTCAAAAGTCAGTTCGTTAGTAAGTTCGTCAGCTCGTCAGTCAGTTCGCTTCACTTATTCACTGTTATTTTCACTTGGTAAATTCGTACTCACTTACCCCGTTTGTTAATAAAGTTCTGTTATTAACCGAAGTGTTTTGTTATCTGGTTTTTACCTGGTGGATAACCATTTAAATCTCAAGGTGTAATTGTTCTAGCAGAAATATTTGCGTTACGATTTTAATGAGTCAGGACTTCCACAACACAGTCATGTTGTATTTTCATCCAAAACCTTGGTGGGTACCCTTACCGCAACCTTGACATATGTGTCAGTATGTGACTTACTTCTGATTGTATTCAGAATTGACTACAATATCGCACGTAAGGTCAGAATGCTAACGCTAGGTGTCTGGGATGAGTGTTCAATAGCTAACTTACGAGATGTCTGGGGTGGGTGTTCAATATACCAATTTGATTGTAAGTTTAGCAGCAGAAAGATCGTTAGTTTACCCCAAAATACTCTTTTATACAAGAAGTATATATATGTTACAAATAGCCTAAAAGATGGGCCAGTTTTATAACATTACACAATGATCGTAGGCCACTCAATAGTGGGAAGACTAAAATGTTTGTCAGGTAGTGATGCTATTTGTAAAATTTTCGACGGTGACAACAGTAGCAGTGCAACTTCTTATATGCAGGATGTCTGCCACCTTTTTTACAAATTTCCGAGGAAATTTTAGATTTTTCAAAATCCTGCAGAAGAGCCTAAGGCCTAGGGGTAGTCTGAGGTTTAGTCTTAGCCGAAGCCGTAGAGTTAATCTTTAGTTAGCTAGCATAGGGCTATGTTAGTTTTATTCTATGTCTTAGACTGTGCTAGAGTTTTACAATGGTCTGTAATACAAGTTGATGCTCGGAGGTATCAGGAGAGGGGGTATCTGGGGGGCAAATAATAAAAGTCCTCGGAGTAGAGGTCGTCACTGGAGGCCCTCGGGAAGGAGGTCGCAACGGAGCATACAGGCCCTCGGGGGTGAGGTGGTCATGGGGGCTAGCCAACTCGTCGACATTGCTTCCAATTTTACCGCAATTTTTGCTGATTTTACCTTAATATTTGCAAAAAATTTTACCACGCTTGCGGGGCACAGTTGGGGTGAGTGCCAGATGTGGGGTGGTACCCTCAGGGTGGCCGAGGTCTCTGTGGACTAGCTCTGCCGTCATGTATGGTTTAGTTTTAGGTCAAACATGGTTATGGTCAAAGGTCCCAGGGGAAATAAAAATCTCATAATTTTCCCAATTTTGCTCAATTTTCTCCATTTTATGCTCTTATCGGCTTTTACTACAATGTTTCCTAATTTTTGTCAATCTGTGCAATATTTCCCTTAATATTTTTGAATTTTTGCGCAATTTAACGGTGCGAGGGAAGAGGGGCAAAGTAGCGGCGCCTTTGGCACCGGAGGTGGCGCCTCCTTCTGAGCCAGCGCAAGAGTTTGGGGCGCCTGCCAGTGGATCTGCGCTTCGCCCAGGGGACAGTGATCCCAGGCCTCACGGGCAGCTTCTTAGCCCATATGATCACAAATTTCGTTTTAGTCTAAGGCTTTGATGCTTAGTCTTACTCCAAGGCGCCCAAGTGTAAGATCAGGCGGAAGTCTAAGGCTACACTTAGTCTAAGGCTTGGGTTTGGGCTTATGTTTACACTACAGGGCATAGGTTTGTCCTAAAGCAATGTTTAGTCTAACTTAGGCTCAGTCTATGTGCTTGTTTCTAAGACCCAGTTGCAGTCTAGGCTTAGCTCTATTCCAAGCGTCAATATCAGTCTTATTATATGGCTTAGTCTTATAAGGATTAGGTTAGTCTAAGGTTTGTCAAAATTTCCAAACTTTAGCGATACCTAAGCCTGAGACATAGTCCAAAGCTTAGCCAATTCCTAATCTAGGTTATAATAACTTATTAAGCTTTAGACCAAACGAAGGGTTTAGTACATTCTTGCTCATTGGGAGAGTGGGGATTATCCACTGAGGCTCGGATCCACGCTCGGGGCGTCGCCGATCCTTTCCTGGGAGTAACCTTATCGCGCTCTGGGGCTCGGGAGCGCCCTGTTGTGAAGAAAAAATAACACTCACTCAAAGTTCCAATTCCTGAAGGATCTTTGATCGACCAGTTGATCTGACCAGAGGAGTACAGCGTTAGGATGTGTGTAGATTGTTGCCCAGACTGATGAACGTGTCTACTGACGTTACGTTGATCAAAAGTTGTTGATGATGAATATAACCGTACTGTTGGGCAGTTAGTGCTGATTAAAGCAATGTTGCGTAGTACACAGTAGCTGTTTAGGAACGTTAATACCGACTTATTATATTCTGCTTCGTCGAGAAACCGCGTGTAGTATCGTCACTGATGAGGGAGCAGACCAGAGACAATTATGTTAACAAGTGAGCAGACGATATGTTTCATTCATTTATTCACATATTATTATACAGGTTTTAACATTGCTAGAATAGTACTGAACCATATAGCCACACTGATTATGATAACTCAACGATAACCTCTCGATTGCCATCACATCGCACTAGTCTGGAATTACAATGATACACGGCTAGAGCAAAACACTGTTAACTAACTCTGGTATAACCAATCGATCGAGCCACCATCCTGTCGCCGACATTCTCGGCGAAACGAAGTTATGCGTGAATTACTTATAATTATTACAGTAGAGCCGTTAATTATTACAGGATTAACGCAATTAAGGCAGTAAAACGATAAATTATTAGTAACGATAAAACAATTAAAAATCTATTATGGATTTGAGAGTTTACGACGGACCTCAGAAGTACCATGTAATGGGAGCAACGACGAGCCCATGTTCTATTGACCGCCGAAAGACTTCATTGTCAATGCTTTGTGTACGATTCACCCTCTCTTGCGCTTCGGACACCTCTTCACTCGTAAATCCATCGAAGTCAGCTGATACTTCATAGACGAAAGGATCATTTACGCTATTCGACGCATTAGCACGCATTGTAGCAGAATGATCATCCAACGAAGAAATCTCGTCAGCATTGCACGATTCACACCAAATTAGGCGTCATCATCAGGCTTGTCTTTTGGGCTTCCGGCATCTTTAACTTCAGCTGCCAAATCGATCTCCAACGGAAATAAGTGATTTACCGATTGCCGTATAACATATCTATTGGGCAGAATAACGTCCGCCGACCGCACTAACCCGTCATTACTTATAATAATTCGTACAACGCGAGCCATTTTCCACGCACCTCGTGGAGCATCCGAGTCTTTAACAAGAACAACAGAATCGACCTTTGTCGTCATCGCTAGTTTCCCTTTGCGTCCGCGGTGGGATGGCTGACCACGCTTTCGAAGGGCTGATAGGTACTCGTCGTACCAAAAGTGCCAAAGAGCATCCAATCGCATTTGCTTCAGTTTACAAACCATAAGGACATTCTTTCCGGCATCACCAAGTTCCGATATTCTTATGGCGCTGGCGCACCACCGAATAGCATTCCAGCAGCCAACTCTGCTAAGAAATCAATAATTGGTCGTAGTGAAAATCCAGATGAGAGATCGGCGTAAACATATGTGATCGGACGAGCGTTAGCAACGGCTTCAACCTCGCAACACAGTGTCGTAAATTCATTCCATTCAAGCAATCGACTTCCAATCGCGACCTTGAAAGACCTTTTGACAATCCCGATCAGTCTCTCATAGAAGCCCCCCCTGCCAGGGAGCAAGCTGAGTCATAAATTTCCACTTAATTCCTTTGTCCAACGAGTACGTTCGAACAGATACGTCTTGAATGACCTTGGACCATATACGATCACATACGCTCTTGACGACCTTGAACTGAGGAGCATTATCGAATATAACCTCCTCGGGCGTACCACGACGCGACACAAAACGGATCAGACATTGCAGAAACTCTACAGCAGAGCAGTCCGGGATACATTCGAGGTGTATAGCCCTAACAGCCAAACAGGTAAATAAACAAACCCAGGTCTTTCGTATTCCGTCGCCAATGCGACCGGAAACGGAGCCCATGTAACCGAGGCCAATGAATTGAAACAGGGCTGATCGAGCGAATCCTTCTCTCTGCCACTGGAGCATCTTTGGCAGTGCGAACGAGGGGCCTTTGTGTCGTCGACACGCCAGACATCGAGACAGAACCCACCTAACCACGGCTCGACCTTGTGGGATCCGATATTCCCTACGAACCTGGCAGAGCGTATACCCAACACCAGCATGGAACGTACGCTCGTGTACATCGAGGATTATCAGTTGTGTGATGTAATTGTCTTTATGGAGGAGTTTCGACTTTATCGTGTCGGACATTAGATCCGAGTATGCCATTCGACCATACCAACACAGAATCCCTTCTTCATCGATGATCAGAACAAGCTGTTTCACCAAGGCTTTCTTTGACTTCCTGGTTTTAACGTCTTCCTTAACCTTGCAGAAATGACAATCCTGAACGTACTTCTCCCACACGCATCCTGAGCGCCGTAGCTCTTGACGACTGATGTAACTGTCACCGGAGGTATCGTTCATCATGCAATCCATAAATACATATTGTGCCCGTGTTTCGAAGGAGAAACGATTCCAGACGTGGAATTTCAGGAACTGCATGCAATACACCGTAGTACGTAATAATTTGCTCAGCGACGAAAACCTTTTAAAATAGTTTGTAAAGGGTGTTGTGACGTTCAATGCTACCGACGCAGGCACGCTCCCGGCTACAATTATATGATAGACAGGAGAGGATTTTCGAAACTCTGTCCGAGCCGTCTCAGTAATTTCTGAGGTGAATTCCATGTCGCTGGCTGGCCAACGAATTTTTGGTTCCGACATCCAGGAAGGACCATACCACCAGAGGCTAGAAGACTGTAGTTCATTGGCAGTTCGCCCCCTCGTGCCTAAGTCAGCCGGATTCTCTGCAGCATGTATATACATAGTAGTATAAAAATGGGGATTCTGGGACAAAATCGACAAGTTGGCAACTTGCCAACTTGTCAGTTATGACTCATCGCAAAATTGATGCATCCAAGCATAATTTATTGATAAATTACTGTGATCGTTTAAATAATTGCTGTGGTTTACAAACTATAAGAAGGGTACTTTTTCCCACCTATTAATCTTCACACTTATAAACAAATAATTGCTGCTACCGCGTAATCTTGTAATAGCTGTACGTATAACATTTTGTTTCTCGTAAAACACGCAGCATACTATATGTATTATTCCAAAATTGTTTGTTTCTGAACTCTTTATTCTTTATTAAAAAATAAACAAATTTTAGAGCATGATATTATTTTTTGCAAATCATGTTTCATCATAGAGAAACCCGCATAATTGCAATTGCTTCAAAAATCATGTTTCTACAGCTGTTCTCATTAAAAAAAATTTATAAAGCACTCAATTTGTTGTTGCGTGTAATTTCGGTTACAGTTGGCACTTTCTCAAAAGTTCATGATTTCAGATTGTGGTTGTGCAATCAAAACTATATAAATACAAGAACTTTGTTGTTTTGTCAGTTATGTAGTGCTTCCAGCGGAGGGAGAAGTTATACGCTATGAGAAACTTAAAGAAATTCGCTATGAAAGCTGTGATTATAGCTTCAGCATGGACAAAATTAAATAAATCATATAGTGTATATTTTTCCATTTGATATGTTTTAATCTTCGAAACTCATATCCACCATTTTATTTAAAATAATAGTTAAGTTTTTTTATTAATTCAGACATATTTTGTCCTAAGTTCTCCATAGACTCTATTTTATTTTCGAGTCCTGCCTTCATATAACTCATTGATGCATCGATACCTGTTGCCACCGCAAGCATAAAATCGCAAACTGTGGCTATAGATTCGACTTCACATGTTTTCATGTAGCAGCGAGATAATTTGCTGATCAATTCAATATTACGATCTGGATTAATATTTCCCTGCGCACAGCGAAGTAGATCTCTGTAGACTTCGGCTACTGAAGCTAAGTTTTCCGTAGCTAAATGACGAAAATTAAGGTAGCATGAGAATATTGAATTAACAGTATCAATAGTTGCCTCAACATTGATGTTTCCTAGCATATGATCTTGCTTTAAGTGTGCCGATAAAAGCTTTGAGCTGCTGCGGAGTGAACTTATGGATGAAATTAACGTTTCGAGAGCGCGAAAAACTGTCGTTGTATCGACTAGCTGCAATCGCCTAAGAGAGCAACTTTTGGGTAGTGGATGCATTATGAATCGTATTCGATCAGTTGACATTGTTGCAGCTTGTTCCTGGATACATTTGGCGTTATCTTGAATATCTTTGATTGTTTTGCATTCCAACTCGTTACAGTTGGATAAAATTTCGATGATTTCAGAAAATCGCTTGCTTTGTCTCTCTACATCAGACTTTGTTCGCGCTTCGGCTACAGATTTTGGCGTAAAGTCTAAAAATACGAAAAGTTTGGTTATCATCTTTGCGGGATGATATTTAGAACATTAATCGGCTATTTGAACATCAACTAAATAAACTAACTTGATTGCAAAAATATAATTTATGTACCACTTAGTTTGTTTATAACACATCAGCTATTAAAACAGAGCGAGTTGGTATGATTATATCACTGATCAGAACATCTAGCGTCGGTGTTGAATCTATTCTAAGCTATTCAAAGACAGGGAATGAGTGCTGTCGCGTAATCTCATAGGTCAATGCATCAACTTGCAGGATTTAACACAAAGCGAGATTAATGAAAAACTATGCAACATAAGGAGAATAAGTAGTGTTGTGTATTTTCTAGTGAATATCTATCAGTAATCTTTACCTGCAGGTTTTCCGCACGAATATTTGCGATTAGTAGATTCAGTGTCAAATATTGCGAACTTCGATAACAAACAATGGCTTGCTGACATCCCTGAAGTCTCAGCAGAATATTGTGCATAGCACGTAGGGTTAGATATTTCGGTATTACATGCGGAGTTGGAATATAATGTTATATACTGAGAAATGACTTTTGAATCGGTTACCATGTCTGCAGTTTGTTCTTTCTGTTCCATAAAGTTGTTTGCCATTTTGCAAGTGCTTGGTGACCCTATCATGTGCTGAACATTGTTTTCAGAGTCGTCGGCTGCAGACATGTTTGCAATGCTTTTGAATATAACACGTAATGTTTTAATATATTTTTGCGCATTTTTTGAGGCAAGCTCCTTTGTCGTCACCGGAAAACCGTTAGTTAAGCCTTGCATATCATCAAGATAATATGCCGCAGATTTTTGTATTTGAATCTTGTGATAAACGTCAATAGCCTGTAAGTATCGCTTTTAAGCCTTTTCTCGATAAAAGCTTTGTGTTGTTGTATTCAACATTTAATGCCTCTCCCACTATGTGGGCACTGACGGCTAAGAACAATGTTTTCCGTTGAGACAACGGTATTGTGTCCCAGAAACCATGTGGATAAACAAACATCAGGCATATTAAATGCTCCAAATCCGCCAGTATAGTTCGATGAATTTCGCATCCAGTTGATTTAAGACGTGTCATGAATGTATTGACAAATTCCGAAGCTAACTGTTGTTTGTGGCCGACAACGATGTAAATTATCTTGGAGAAATAAGCAATGTCACCATAATACGATGTTTGTATAGTTTTGCCATTGCTTTAGAAGTAATAATTTTAATCACTATTTATTAGATGGCATTACTTCATCTCGAAGCAATGACGACGACGAGCGGAACAAGGTATATTAATACAAATTTTCACTAAAACATTAACCTTTTACCATCCATAAACCTTAAGCTTAGCTGACTTGTGCTAACTAAAGTTTGTCGTGTAAATGTCTGTTTGTACGCTGGATGTTCTTTTTAACCCTTAAAATCGTTCGACATTCACTCGCTTTGCGAGGTTATTTAAATCGTCGAAAAGTAGCTCCTAGATAGCTCAGTGATTTATGTTACAGCTTGTGCAACAATGCAATCGGTTTCCTAATATTGCATGCTGGACAAAATTATTGAGGTGTTAAAGGATTAAGTATATACATCGCTTGATATATGCGAACTGAGTTGATTTAGGGGAGTGGAACCATTAAAATTAATTCACTAAACCGCTGCACTTAAGTTTGCAAAATATTAAGTGTGTGCGCTATAGTCATTTATACTAATGTTATTATCTGCAAGACCACTAGTTGACTCAGAAATGCTGTGCGACGGTGAGAGATATAATTGTATTGCACGTTGGACAAATCAATTTCATCGTGTGGCATATGCAACGTGAGATTAACCAAGAGAATCGGAACAAATAACATTAGTTCATTTTACATCTGAATTTAAGTTTACAAAATGCTAAGACAGGGCGCTGCAGTAGTTTTTATACTAACTTAACTATTATCCCACAAAAACCTCAGAATAAATTGACACAGAAATTTCATGGCGACGGGGAGAGACAATCGGAGAACTAGCTGAAGCAGAAATTTTGTGTGAAACGGCACAAGCTGTTCGGATCTTATAAGAATTAATTAAAATCTGCACACAAACATTCATGTGTGGAAATGCAAACAAATAAAGTGATGTAAAACACATGCAACAACGTCAAGCTTCAACAAAACTGTTGCAAGATTATATGTTATCTGATCGCAGAAATATTATTTTATAGAAACTTTATTACGTCTTTCGACAATCTAACCATTGGAACATTAGTTTGTCTACTTTTTAGCAGTCTACTCGTCTTACGTAAAATAAGCAAAATGTACTATGAGAAATAAATAGAAACTGATTTTTGTTCAATATTATAAAGTTGGCAGACAAGTTATAAAAAAGGGTTTTTAATGTAATATTTATATAGTCGCATAAATTTATAGAGTGAGAAACTTTGGTGCCCTTCAAGCACAGATTACAAACTCCAATTCTGCTCAACAAACAAAATCGAGCGCACCAGAGTCAAGCCAGCAATTACAGAATGTACGGGAGGAAGAAGTTCAGCAATTAAATCCCGACGCGAACACACAATATACTGTTGGATACACAGTTCCAACTGAACGAAGTCAAAACGCCGACTCTAAGAAGAAGCGTTTACATGACAAACCTTCCAGCAGAATTTATGGTTTCACAAAACGACCTATAATCGATACTCAAGATGATACAGATTCGCAAATTTTTGCATCTGTCGTGGTTACGGAGCGATTCAATTTATATCTAGGCGGTACAAAGAAACATGTTGAAAAGACCGTTGCTATTGAATCTGTTATTCCATGGGAGCAAATGAATAACTTTGAAATGAATGTTGAAAATAAGTCGAGCGGATTTATTATACGCAAAACTAAACCTGGGGAAAAACCTGATATCGACGATATTATTTTTTAAAAGTTTGCTGTTTCAAATAATGAAGTTTGTTAAACCAGTTTTTTTAATTTATTAGTATATAAAAGACATTTACTTAAAAATAAATCAGTTTGAAAGTTTGTGTTGACCGATTCGCAATCTCAAACAGCATTGTTGCCAAACACAAAATCAAATATAAACAAGTACTAATAAAGCTATACATATGTAGATTTTAGTGTATTACTGGCTAACATTATTGCTATGCGTTATAATTTAGTGTATCATTTGTTGAAAAGTTACTTTCATATTCAGTGCCATAATCATATATTATAACGGACACGTTGCTACGAAGTTACAATTAATAAATGTAGATTTTGTTTGCTGTTGTGCAGAGAAATATCTTTCATAATATAATATGACGTGGAGTTAGCTAGATAAACCATCTTAAAGTCGTTGTATTTTGTGTACTACTGCAAAGTAATGTCTAAATAGCTATACATCAAATCTTAAAAACAGAAATTTGTGAAATATGTAATATTTCGCCTCAGTTCTCGAAGTTGCTGTTCACTCCGATGACAACAAGTGTTAGAGTATAGTAGTTGTTGACATCAAGTATTTTCACGATTGTGGAGCTGTCTTCATTCTAACCAGTCTTAAGTCATTATCTCATTATAATAAAACAACTGTTGATTCAGTCCCATAATTTATATGTTTGTTTTCGTTTTAGTCATGAATTCACAGCTAATCCTGAACCATTATCTCCAGCGCAATATTAGGGATTCTGTTGCATTCGTATACGAAAAGGTTCCAAGCTGCTTAAACATGTATCGATATCGCCTGACTTTTGGCCAAACGTCGTACGTCGGAGAAATTTGTGGCACTCGCGAATCAGCGAGAGCGTCTGCTGCGCAAGCAACTGTTCGAAGGCGACGAGATAAAAATCAGAGCTGAGCTTGGTCTTCCAGAACGCCACCACATCGATCAAATTGATACAATGCGTGACATGCTGCGGCAGCTCAGACAAATGGCGCGTGCACTGCCACCTAAATCAAAACGAACAGCAATGACTGAGGTGTATCATTTGTATATGCATTGCGATGTTCTTGAAAACTTGTTAATGGAATAATTAGTTTGCATATCATCGAAAACAACGAGATATAATATTTTCAATAGCTACTACTTTCTCGAATAATTTCAGTTAATAAAATTTTTATTGGACTTTATCAATTTACGATTTCCCATTGATATGTTAGTAGTTGGCCAACGGTGACAGTTAAACCTGAAATTTGACAATAATTTGCTTTACCTGCAAACAGGTATAAACAGTATTTTCGGTTTTTGTGGTATATATTTCATCATCGAAGGTATGCAAGCGTAAAGAAACTAAAGGCTTGACGGTTTATTTCATTTAGTTGGTCAACAGCCACTTTCAGCGATAGTATAATGTCCAAAAGCTAAAGTTTGCACGCCGTCGTCAAGGATATAACGCTTATCGTCGAATGCACATAAGCTAATTTTTGACTGTTCAAGCGTGTAGATGTGGTGAAGGTCAGATCGCATGCTTTGCATTTGATGCCTCATCAAAGTTCCTCTCCGCAATGTCTCGATAAAATCTCGGTGCACTATTCGCCGCTTAATGACGGGTTTGCAAACACCTTTAGCTCGCTTTTTCGAAAAATCTCCACAGTCTATGCTGTACATTTTTGAACGAAGTCCAACAAATTCGTTGATCGGACAGCCATTAGTTTCGTCTTTAAATTTCCCCATCACTTTTTTATTTCGGTTGCTAAACAATTTGTGGTGTTCCGGGTAATCACTAAAGTCAAACAGCTCTTCATGTAAGCTGAGCACCCGGTACACATCAGCGTTTTCTATACAGTACGTTAACGAGTCAGTGTCAGTGTATAGAAGTCGGACATTTTCAAACATTTGTCGAACGTAATTGTAGTGAAAGTCGTACATCAAATGTTTTGACAATTCGAGCACCGTAAACCCCACGTATATGGGTTTGTTTAAGTACACCCGGGCACGGTGCATCATTACCGCAACCAAGTCATTGTCGAAAATTTCGCATCTATCAAATCTTGGACTAGCGGACAGTTTTCTAAAACTATTTGCGTCCGTTACGAGTCTCACATCAACATAGTTTCGAACGTTCTCCATACTTTTACCAAACACCGAGTTGTTGAGCAGCTTGAATAAATCTTTCTGAAAGCTGCTTTTCGATTCCTTCCTTTTTTCTGTGTTAAAGTTGATATAAGGTTGCATCCAAGCCGCCTGCTTAAATTTGATGGCCCTATTAATACGAAGCAATTTGAGCCCAAGGCTAAGGTATAGTTGCAGGTTGCGGTAGTGAACAATGTAGTTGTGTTTATCTAACAGTGTAGGTACGAGCTTAGGTTGCGCAGACAATTTCAGCATCATGACTTGCATGAGTTGTCGTGAGTAAGGTGACAAATTGTTGTACGTAATTGTAAATTTTTCTGGCGCTAGGGGATAATCGTTATGGGAGTCGTGCAGCGAGTGTGGGTATTCCAAATCGACGTCAAATACGTATCCAATTTCTGAATCTTTAGAAATTTCAGCGACATCTAATGCGCCTAGTTCTTGTTCAGTAACCCATTCAAAGTCGGAAACCGGCATTCGTTGGCTCATACTATAGCCATATAGATTGTTGGCGTCCAGGCTTAAAATGTATCGTAGGGGTAGATTCGGGTTGACACTCTCCGACATGCGATTATTCGACTTTGCATATCTGTGCATTATCGACGAAATACCGCCACGTATACCGGACTCGAAAAATGAATACATGTCAGGATCTGTTAGGAGCTGTAGTGTGTATGGCGACATTCTGAGACACGCCGCCCATCCAAGAGACGGCAAGGTCATAAAGTGGCAAGGATCTAGCTGGTAATACTTTAGCGAAAAACTGCGAAAACTTTCAAATACGTCACACAAAAGCAGAACATCGCCTAGTAGATATAAATCGTGATAATCGCCAATAGTATGGCAGTTGAAGTGGTTCCACACATCGATTGCATGCCTATAGTCGCTCTCAGAAATACAAGTATCTTTTAGGCTGCTATAGAAGCACTCGATAGGCGGTAGATTCGTTTCCTTGAAAATGTCCAACGATTGAATATATTCGTACGGATAAACACCCTTCTTGATCAGCAGCCTCGAATCTTCTGGGTTTGGAAAGAAATGATGCACCGTTGAGAAACTATTTTCGCCTTCGTTCTTGAGGCTATCCACAAGCGCATCC
Organism: Trileptium ribeirensis; assembly: GCA_030248225.1. Taxonomy (NCBI): domain Eukaryota; kingdom Metazoa; phylum Nematoda; class Enoplea; order Enoplida; family Thoracostomopsidae; genus Trileptium; species Trileptium ribeirensis. The sequence continues at coordinate 32,652 of JASANE010006810.1, forward strand.
AGAGAACTGGGTAGGAATTGACATGAATCGAGAAATTTTATTCTCCACGGCCGTCTCCACCGTTCTCGATCTTCCATAACGATCGCGAACATTGTGTACACTTCGATATTTTTCGCAACACACTCCAGCTTGATATTTCGTGCACGCGCGACAACTGCAATTTGTTGCATAATAAGATGCCCGTCGTAGTGTTTGAGGTTGTGCAGCAGAACGCAAACGTCGTTCGATAGTTGATACGAAATATTGCATTCTGAATGAGTGGGACCCCTGTAGCTTCCACAAATTTTACAATGATCTCTGCATATATTTGAGCGACACGATTTGCACCACAGCCTCCGATTGGCACTCGAACAAGTGTCGCAGCACGGCACAAACGGTTTTTCACAAATGTAACACTTGTCACGGTGGAAAAAGTCATGCCATTGTTCGCCCGACAGTCGAGGCATTGGCCGTTTGTTGCGCGCAATATTGTCATAGTAGCAAATAGAAGCATCAATGATTTCCGTTAGAAATTTTTCGACAACATCTTCGCCTCTGTGAACAACAGGAACATTGATCCGCGGTACAGCTGATTGACAGCATTGAATCAGTTGAATGTAGCCAAACCCACACGGTATGTGTTCGATTCGTTTTACGCTGTACGATGCTAGTTGGCTAGGAGTGCAACTGCTAATTGGCGGTAGCATACATTCAAAGTCTGCGTAAAATGTACAAGGCTGACGGAGCATTTTTCGCCAGTAGTTAAATTTTAGTTCATTCGTTTCTTCGGCAGGCATTTCAATAGCAATTGCATCGCGCCGACAAAGTTCTCGGTGCACAGCTAACCTTTGAAGTGTATACTGAGGAAACAAGCAGTCTAAACAAAAGAATTTTCTCGCTTTGTGTTTTCGTTGATTATACAGTAATGCGTCGAAACGTTTAATCCAACAAAAGTGATAGTTGGATCCATTTGTCAGTAGAAGAAGGGTGATAGTTTGTTGTGGGTCACGTCTTGATGAAGGACAGTAAATGGGAAACACGTATTCGTCGTAAGCGTAAACATATATAGCTAATCTATTATCTTGCTCGAATCGAGGAATGTGTTTGATTGTAAATGGATAAGTGAACTCGTCAAAGTTATGCTTGTATATATGCGCTCTGTAGTTGCTAGGTCGTTCTGGATGAATTGCAACAGGATACAGGGCTGATAAAATGGCCCACTGAAAGCATCGATTGTCAACGTTCTTAACGTTTACTATGCACTTTTTGTTCGCAAGAACTCGCGGTAGCGGAATATAGCTAGAAGCTGTCAACGGTTGGTAACGAGCAATATGTACATCTGTTCCTAAGACTTTGTTTACTACCCAGTTCGAGCCGCCTTCACAAAATTCCTCCACTTTTCCAACTATTTCACCGACAAGCGTATCTAAGCTTGCGTTAATATCCGAGCTACGCAGAATCGTTTGTTGCTTATTGCTCATAAAAGCCTCGGCAAATGTTTGTTGATCCAAATCTTTAACAAACCTTATTCGCGATCGTATGTGAAGCTTGAAACCGCTAAGCTCCTCTATTAAACTACTTAACGTTTCTGCCAAAACTGTTTTTGCTGCCTGATAATATGCATTTACATCGGTGTATTCATGTGCGGTATCGAGAGCATAGCGCTTTAGGTAGCCCGAGAGAACCGTGTCTGTCTCTACAATTCTCATGTTGACTATGAATTTGGAAGAAAATTGCAACACATTAAATACGTTTACTAATACAAAAAACAGTTAATAAGGAAGTGGCAACCATCTGTTTTGAACAACATTTTTAGTCTGTAATGTTTCATTATCCGTTTCGTCTTCAAGCTCTTCGCTGAAACGTTGTTTGTTGCCAGGTTTGCGCAGTTGCTCAATTTTTTGTCGCGTTTTCATATTGGGTATAAGTGTTGTTGGGATTGGTAGAGCTGCAATTGAGCTTAAAAATGAATCATATCCAGTAGGAACATGCTTTGGTTGTTTAGTTTTCAACAGATGTGAGACAAGATCAGCCACGTGAGAACCAATAATTGGGCTACCGTCTATTGTAATCGTTCCAGTTGAGTCTCATTTTACCGGGCATTGCGTCGCATTTATAATAGTATCAATGATTTGACGTGCTTGTTTTTCGTACCTTTGCGGATCGGCTCAAAGTGCTCTTTCAACCACACCGTCCATCAATGGCGAACGGTCGACAAATTTGTTTTGCAGTTGTTGCTGCGGAAAAGAGTGATTGCCTTGTTTTAGTTGTAGATTTTTGCAAAATTGTTGTTTGCAAAATTCACAAAATTTTTGCAAAGTTTGTGAATTTTTGCAAAATATTATTATATTTATCTATTTTGACATCAACAGGTTCAATACTTTTCAGAATATTTTCCATTTCTCGGTCGAAGCTTGTTTGAAGTTGAGCTTTGGGCTCGGTGACAATTTTATCTCGCCGCTCAAGAATGTCAAAATAGTTTGCAGGCAGTAATATCATTTTTAGCAGCCATGGTAGCGCGGATAGTATCGGACCGAGAATCAACGGTATTATGCTGCCGCCGCGTTGCAACATCAACTGTCGTTTGGCTTTCACGGATGTTTGCTTGTCGGCTATTCTTCTACAACTTCGTCGGTATTTTCTCAGCATATGCTTTTGCCTCTTCATCAGCCTCGGCCGCCCGTGCAATATATTGTACACACACTCGGCAATTGCAAGAATTGTATCACGATGACAGTTTTCAACGATTGCTTTTCTAAGTCTACAGTTACAATTACATAACACGTGTAGAATCGCTTTGTTATTTTCAAGCCGTGACAGCATGCAGTTTGCTAGTAGTATACGTCGCGCGCCTTTTATAGTTGCGGCACCCATACGACCAATTGTTCGTCGGGAAACAGGCCACTTCGCAATCGTAATATATTTGGTGTTTCAGGTCGGGCATCCACAAGCAAATATCTGCCAGCATCTGCAAGAGCTTGTTCGTAGGCGGAGAGAAAAAATTTTATTTTACCTGGAAACATTTGTCAGGTCAACACAGTTACCGCGGTTTTATCACGTGGTTGCGGAAGACATACAAAGTAGTGTGCATTTGAATTAACATCTCGCATCTGTGATCCCTTATGATATAGATTTTGAGTAACAAAAACAACGCTAGTATTCAAATGGTGGCTGAACTTGCAAAACAGTTTACCCAGCAAAGGGTTGCTGCAGAGCTCGACGTGTAAATCGTCCAAGATTAGTAACACGTTCAATTTTGGATTAAACACACCACAGTTACGCATAGTGTCTTCGTCACAGCCTTCAACCATGTGAAATTTTTCACCAAGCAGCATAAACTGCTGATACAGTGGCTGTAGTATACCATAGCATAGTAAAATAGAATCGATCGGTTGTGAAAATAGGCTTAAATTTTGGACGAGTTTACAAATCCATCTTGTTTTACCAGATCCCGATGCACCCATAACGATAATGCTGCTTGGAAAGTGTAACTTTGGATCAAATTCAACCGAAGCGCCCAGCGACATTGTTGCTTATCCAGCTGCAGCAACACTGAGCACAATAATTATTTCGCAGTTTCCTGTTTGCACGGCTAAGCGAAAAAGCTTTTCCAACATAACGTTGTTTATCGTTGAGCGCTAGGTTTCTTGTTAGGCGATTGAAACAGTTGAACTGTCGCTTAGAAAAATTGTGAGCTGTATATAAACACCACTGACCGCACACAGTAGACTCAAGCGATTGAAGTTAACAATTATACCGGTAGTGGGGATCTTTTTCGACAATATATTGATGGAAATGGCTACTATATATTAGCGGATGTAATCCATAGGAGTCGAAAAAGTATGCACTGTTTGCACTATGAAACCAAAACAATACCCAATGCGATCCTGGATCGATACTTTTATCCACATTGGCAATAAAATAGCAAGGGAATTTTTGGTTCGAGATATCGGGCAAATAGTTTGACGGGGTAACATCTAAGAAAAAGCGCTTCGTAACTTTATTGTTCGATAATGCGGCACGCAACTGTAAGGTGTTCATTACGCAAAATCACAAATAACATTTCGATTATTATCAATATAAATACAACTATCATAAACCATGTAAACGATTATTGTACACGATTGATCGATATCGTTAATATCAAACTGCATTTTTAAACTCAGTTCCCCACTTTTCACAGGTTCGGTGTAGGCAGTAAAGCATGATTCATCGGGGCTCAAAACGAAACCATATAGAACGTAGCCGCCTGCCAGATAATCAAGATATGATATTCCGTTACTCGAATCAGTTCCAAAATATCCAGCGACTTGTAGTAGACTTAGATATTCTCGAATTGCATCATTTTCGGCCCATGTTGGTAAAAATGGTATTGATGGTATGGTTTCGCTTTCTTTATGTAGACAGATGTAGCTCGCCTGTTTCGATTTGAAATTAAATGGTGACTTGAGTCCATTGCCGGTGAACGAAGTACTTTCCACCAAACCTACAATTACAACTCACGGCAACGGGCCACGTGAAATGTTTTCACGATTGATCAGAGTGCGACCTGCTGAAATTTGAAACTCCTTTACCACCACACGTGAAATCATATATCGTTCTGGTTGAAGGCTTAGCCCGGCTGCAATAGTAGCGGCTGCCGGCGCAGATAATTTGACACGTCTTACCATCAACGTAACGTCGGAAAATTCTAGTTTTGCTATGTTTGCTGGCGATGAGAACAAAAAACGAAAAGTATTTTCACTTTGATGCAGTGCTATTCCGACGTCTACTCCGTTAGGTAACAATCTGTGCTGAGTGGCAATATCGGTAGATAGACGAATATACATAACAAACTTACGACTCCCGGCAACCATTTGTCTGCGCCTGGCATAGCCATAGTTTATTTTGGCATCCAATGCATCGACATGACCGGCAATGTCTTTGTAAAACATCTCTGACGCTAACTGATTATTTTTTTGCTTGCGTACCAAAATTTAGCAAGCGCTCAATGAATGTGCGGTAAGGATAGTTATCTGCTGCCGTAGAAACGATTTTGTCTTGTATTTTCACGTCGACTCGTTTAAACATAGCGTGCGCAAACAGGTTAACTGGAGCTACTTCTGAGCCTGCCGCAAGTGGTTTGTCTGCGCTCGATAAAATTCTCGCTAAAAGCTTGGCATAAAAGACAGGATCCAAAAATTCTTCTTCACTTCCCGGAACATAGAAATTAATCGACGTTGTTTCGTTAAGTGTATTAGCTGGTCGGATGTCAACCCAGTTTGAACTAACAATAGCGCTTTGAATCGGTTTTGCTGAAAAGAGATCGAGTTCGTTTTTAGTATGATAATTGTCAATATCTGTGATACTGAAGGTGCCTGAATAATGACGATTT
>JASANE010006813.1:0-11017 GCA_030248225.1 Trileptium ribeirensis
GCTATGAAATTTAACATAAATAATCGAAGTAAAAGCATGGTTAGTGTAACTTTTAGGGGCGGAAGTGAAATGAATGATATGCCGTAAGCAGGAGCACAATAGTTGTAACTACATACCAGTAGCGCCCAAATATATAGAATTCCGGTTTTGACAAAAGAATGCAATTTCGGTTTTTGTGAATTCCGGTCCGGTTACTCATGGATATATGTAATATATATATACCAGTATCTCACTAGCGAGGGTGAAACGGAGCGAGCGTGGTTTCATCAAATGGCACTTGTAACAGGTTTTGTGTTTGATGTATATACTACACTAAAACATCTGCAATCCTGAAACCATTAAAATACTAAAGCTTCCTCGACCCTAAACCCATCGTACACAACTGGAAACGCACGAAATATTTGTGATGGTACCCAAATAAACATACCATCGTATCCAGCATACTCAAAACCTATATAGGCATTTCTTGATGTTCTGTATACAATATGTAACCAAACAACTCAAGACACACTATATTCTGGAAATCGGGTTCATTGATTCTATACCAATTAAAAGACATCAACAAACGATGGACTCAACAAAATCATTGTATTCAACGTTCATAAAAAAATTTTATACAGAACATCCTTGATGCACACAGTGCATAACCAAATAAATAAATAAAACACACTATATTTTGGGATTGGGGTTCGTCGCCCTTGAAACCCTAAGAAAATGTATAATATAGTCCAGTTAGACTTTTAGCAAAATCATCGTATTCAGCGTGCGTGATAAACTACTAGGCACTTATTGAAATGTAAAAACACACAGTACCATTTCGAAATTTGAAAAATCGCTATTTCTGGCAAAGGGTCAACGAGCCATATTCCGGCCCACAGCGTCCGGTTGAGTGACCCACAAAAAAGTGGTGGTCAACAAAGTTGTAGATCTCAATAAGCTGATTCTGAATGCATTTTCCCATACGGAACCTGTGTCGCGAGATATCTGGTGCGAAACACAGGTACCCTTGTGGCCAGGTTTGGAAAAAGCACTTAAAAACTTGTTTTGCCATTATAGCCTGGAATATGGGGTCGAAGCTGTTCGCGGTTAACTAAAGGGTACATCGTCATCACTTTTGCTGTCGAGCAAAAAATTTATCGGCTCCTGTCCATCCGAAAATGAGTTACGAATGACAGCGACAGACGCAGAAAACAAATTTTAATGATATTTCCCCATAGCGCCATCAGTAGAAACTGCCGTCGCCTGCCGCGCTCCGTTTCAATAACGTGCCAGTGTTATTAAATACGATTAGTTATAACGGCAGTATATTGTAAAATCTATTTCGTTTAGTATTTCTGCTGTGATTCTGCCCCTAAATTTGCATTAACGTTGCTGGAATATCGATTTAACACAAAAGGAATTATTTATGACATCGCAGCCAAACTATTTTCATTAGAGATTATTTTTTTCACTTTTCATCAAACAATCATTTAGCATTTTTTTGGAGGAGGCAAGAAGTGGACGATATTGTCATGTCGATAATCAACGAAGGCGGTAACGATAGCGACGATGATGGGAATGAGGAAACTGAAGGCTCGTCACAACGCAACGACGACGAACAACATCCGGGTGCTAACCAGAACGGGAAAGGTACACTTGGTTGACGGCAGTCCTAGATTTTGACGAGGGCATTGCTTCGCACATTCGAGAACAGTGTGATTTCAGTCAATCACTTAATCCTCGTTTTGATTTTCATTCCTCTGGACAGAGCTAGGACAAGACGTCTGACGTGGTGGACTGTGTCCACACGACGTCTTATTTCCTGAATGCAACAGCTTATGTATCCTGTCAAAAGTATAAAAATATATTCAGTTTTTAAGACCTCACCGTCGCATGCGTAAAAAATTTTCACTCAGTCAGCCAATTTACTAACAGTCAAAAATTGTTTAAAATATTATAAAAAGCAGTCAGTAAATATAAAAAGTGATAAACTAGCAACAGTTTACGCGAGCGGAATGTGGGGTACCGTCAAGATCCACCTATGAAATGAAAGAATTTTACGTTTCTGCTGTTAACCTATGTGCTGTGCTAGACCAAGTCGTAGAGCATTACTTTTCACTCTTGGTTAATAAATATATTTATTTCGTGTGCCCGCGTGTCATAATTATCGTTGGGGTCTCATTAACGTTCATCTATTTACGATTTAATAATTTATAGTTATTATTTTCGTTGATATATTTGAATATTGATGTAAGTTCGGTCTACAACTTCTTCGTTCCAATAGTTGAAGGGTGAGGTATCCCAGACGCTGTGTATAGGTTACGTCGTCTTGTACTGCACCTGCATAATTGTCTCGGATCACTATAGACGCTGGGATATGTCAATATTATTTAGCATAAGCAAGCGCCGAAGAATCGCAGACACCGTTACGCCAAATTAGGTTTAGGTATTTAACGTGACCAAGCTATGATAGTTTATTATGGATATGAAAGAAGCGCATGTTAGACCCGTCATAGGTTTTTGAAATTTTGCCAAAACTAGGTCTTGCAGATCTGCTCTGATTGATGCGTCTAAATTTTTACAACTCTCCACACTTGGTACTATACTGTTTTAAAGTTTATATGGGAAAATGGGTTTGTCGAACTAACACGCAAGACCTGACATTTTGAAACGGATGGTGGTGAAATTTGTCATTTAATCGCCCATTTCTGAATGAGTGAAAGCTCCTCGTGTGCTTTTTATTGCACATGCTAATGGCTACTGTTACGTTTTGACTTGTGATTGTAATGTACGTCTTAACGTCATCATTATAATCGTTTATATATATACAAGAATTATTAGCAAGACTGATCCAATCATTGATAGATAGGATAGGAGGAACAACTTTATCGGTGATCATTTCCATGCCTGAAGCCTGGATAGAACAAATTTTTCGCCTGGATAATAGTTATTTTATTTTAACGGTAAATTTTCTGTTTGCTAAAAAATGTCCAGCAAGCTAGACACTAATTACAAATTTCAGTATGACATCTTATAAATAAATTATTTCCAGTGCGACACAGTATCAAAAGATAGGATAGGAGGAACAACTTTATCGGAGATCATTTCCATGCCTGAAGCCTGATAGAAAAGCAAAGACTCCTCCGCCTGGATAATAGTTATTTTATTTTAACGCTAAATTTTCTGTTTGGTAAAAAATGTCCAGCAAGCTAGACACTAATTACAAATTTCAGTATGACATCTTATAAATAAATTATTTCCAGTGCGACACAGTATCAAAAGATAGGATAGGAGGAACAACTTTATCGGAGATCATTTCCATGCCTGAAGCCTGATAGAACAAATTTTTCGCCTGGATAATAGTTATTTTATTTTAACGCTAAATTTTCTGTTTGGTAAAAAATGTCCAGCAAGCTAGACACTAATTACAAATTTCAGTATGACATCTTATAAATAAATTATTTCCAGTGCGACACAGTATCAAAAGATTTAGCAAGGTTCAATATATTTTTAGATAATTCAATAGATAACTCTTTGTGAATAATATCTGTCCATATATTTTTAGATAATTCAATAGATAACTCTTTGTGAATAATATCTGTCCATATATTTTTAGATAATTCAATAGATAACTCTTTGTGAATAATATCTGTCCATATATTTTTAGATAATTCAATAGATAACTCTTTGTGAATAATATCTGTCCATATATTTTAGATAATTGGATGGGGTGTTTATGAATAATATCTGTCCATATATTTTTAGATAATTCAATAGATAACTCTTTGTGAATAATATCTGTCCATTCATGAAAGATATATTTTGCCCGTTATACTGCGGTGATTTTCATCAGGTATGATCATTATCTGGTTCCTCCAATTTGGGTTCTATTGGCACTTCCTGCATTTTGGAAATTTTTTATTCTATCTACTAAGAGGCAGGCGCCCCACACCGTCATTCTGGACTGTTTCTAATTCAACGCCTCACTGCAGCGCCGGTATCAGGTATTTTATAGATGGGTCCATAGTATGAGCCATATTGCATGAACAAATTTTTTATACTTTTTCTGTTAGATTTTTGTTCCAAATTACCAATACCCTGGGGATACGTGTAAATAAGAACTTTGCCCAGCAATGGTTGGATCCACTTTATCATATATACCATCTAAGACTTCGCAACTACCCCCACTCCCTGTCCGCCTCCGCCTAAGGCACGCGGAAAACTCGCACAATTATAATAATTTTAATTCACAATTTAATAAATCATAGCGAAAGTTAGGAGCTTGGGGAACATTTTTGTGCACAGCCCCGCCTAACCACATATCACCCTCTCCCTGAGCGGACGGACATTGCACACACATAGTTTAAGGTCGCTCAAAATATAGCGGCAATACGCAACTCAAGGTGGGTCCGACCTCTCCTGTCACCTGTCCAGCCTCATGGAAATGATTGTTTTCTAAGATTTAATTTCGAATCATGTCGTGTCCAGATCCCCTAGCGGATCGTGCCGAGTTTTCTCTCCTCATAACCTGATCGCACAAAAATTTGTCCCACCAATGTTAAGGTATTTCTAAATGCTGAACTGAGTTCGACGTAACTGCATCATGTGTGAACGTTCCGTAGCGTCATTTATGATAAACAGTTTTGTTGAAGCAACTCCTTATCTTCAATTTGTATACCGCGAAAAATGTACTACACTGTACTACAATGCCGGTGACTAAGGTCATAAAATGTTATGTGGAATCCAAATTTAATCTCTGAAGAAAAAGTTCAGGGTTGTGGTGTAAAAACTGTTTCTCTCTTTTTTAACGGGATGCCCTTGCATAAAGATCACAAAATAAGCACTTGTCATTCGCTCTGTATTTTAGCCGAGCCAAGCAACAACTCAGACGAACACGACGACGAAGCTTCAGACTCGTCCGCTGGTAGCGACAGTGATATCGACGATGCTACACCAGCGAAGACAGCTCGAATCAGCAGTGGTGGTGGTGGTGGTGGCTCTGGAGCAGTAAAGAAATCATCATCAAAGCGACGAACGAAAAACGCTAGCGATTCGGACAGTGATGACGGCGAAGACACGGCTGACGATGAATTGGTCGCTCGACAAATGCAACAAAACGAATTCGGAATGCGACGACGAAGCGTTAAAAAGCCGGCAAAGACAATACGTCAGCGCAAAACACCAGCGACGAAGGCGCCGGGCGAGAAAAAGTGTACGTATAAGCGACGAGTAGCGGGAGTAGTTGTAGGAGACGGAAGCTGTGGGGATATTCTTTCGAGGGTGTTTGTATTTACTTGTAAAATAATGAGTAAATCGGGTTTGCAGTTGTAGTCATGTGGAATGCCGATGATATTGGCACAAAATTATTAGAAAAATCTTTTTTCTATAATGTGAGTTGTTGCAATGTATTGAATTAGATTTTATTTGGTATGTTTATCAAAACTAAGACACATCATTTGGTATATTTCGACGCCGCCCTGTCTAGGTATAAGCTCAGCTTGGAATTTTGAGGTGATGCTCTTTTGTGGACTATAATTGACCTATGGATGTTTGTTGCTGGGTGTACAAAATAACATTTTTGGGCCGCAGTACTTTATCACGAACATTCGATGTGATTCCAGCTCTTGCTTCGTTGTCTCCGCTTTATATAATTATTATGCTTAAAGCATCTCTTGGTTAGATTTAAATAATTAGAGCTTATCCGGGTTTCACGCTGCAGTATTTTTGATTAAGCCCATTGGCTCAATCCGTAGGACGTCGGACTATCCATCGTTAGGTCCTCGGTACAAACGCATGTCGGTGTGACTCATTCTTCCATCCATCCGGGGTCGATATATTGAGTGGCATATATGTGAAATTGGCCGATTGCGAGGATGTCACATGTGGCTCTGGTTACCCATTGGGCTTCTTACGGAGATCGGTATTTATATATCGATTCGCAGCGGACATTTTCAATATTTAGATAACATTGCTTACTGTACGTAATATCGCAGTGCAATTCTCTAAACTTTTTTGATAGTTTGTTCTAAAAGTAATAGGTAGAATGAAAAACTTGGATATAACTTCAAGAGTCATTGGTATTCCGAAAATTGTGTCAGTATTGCAGTGATTAACTGCAAATGTTGCTGTAATTTTTAGCCGAAACAGTATCGGAGCCTGATCTTATCAGTTAGATAAAATAAATAGATTTAATAAGCCTTTTGTTTGTTTTTGGGTGAGCGGCGGTTATCTAGGCAAATAATCACATTCGATTCCTTATTTACCAGCATGTTGGGTATGCAGGTACCACTATGAGATGCTACATAGGGCCATTAATATTATATATATTTTTTCAAAGTTTTGATTTATAAATTTGTAATGTTTCCATCTACTCTATTTCGGTAACATTTAGGACATTAACATTAGATTAATATGAAGAACTCCCAGATGAATAGACAAAAATCATATTGCTCGTAACAACAAATTTTCCTACTTTTACCGGGAAACCAAACAGAGACCTGTTCCCAAAATTCGTCAGGCCATCGGATTACCTTAAGTCAGAGTTTCAAAAATTCGGAATCAAAATGCGTGTTACACTGTCACGTGTATATTGGAATTATATAGCTGAAAAAGACACATTTGGCAATAATTGTTATTCCAGGATCTCGCAGTTTTTGGAGACTCCCCCATGCCCGGACTTAGCTAGTATGCTCCACCGTTTCCACATTGTGAGCCCTAACCGCCCTGTTTGTGGGCGCTAAGAATTAATAGTGTTGGACAATAATTTATTCTCAGCAGTGTGACGTACATGAAATTGCACCATGTTGTGGCCTCACGAGTATTAAAAGAATTAACTGATAAAGACACATTAGGCAATTATTGTAGTTTATCATAACATACCAAGCAGGAACCGTGAGCTATTAGAAACTTTTGGCTCTTGTTGCAAGTTATCACATACAAAACTCTCTTGCAGCCAATCGTTAGGTGTTTAAAATTCTAATGTACATCAGTTAGAGACTTTTGTATTTTATACTTGGCCTCAAAGGATAAAAGTTTCTAATATCTAGTCATTAGAGAAATAAATCTCTTATGTCTAATTGGATGAGATTTTTTTCTGTAAAGGCCAGCTGTTAGTGATTTTTGTCTTTACTGGCTGCTTGTAAAAGGAGAAAGTTCCTTATTGTCGTCTGCTATATTTTTGCAATCCCAAACAAGGAGTTCCAGATAAAATATAAACGTTTGTAACAGCCGTTTCCAAGAAACTAAAATAACATACAAAATCATCTATTAGAAATTTTAGTTTCTTGCAAACAGCCGCTAGAGACAAAACAGTCCGCTTTTTTGCCAGTGAAACCTGCATTATGTGAAGAAACTTCAGTTTGGCTTAGCGTTGTCTTGAGTTTATTTGCTTAATTTTCGTAGCATTGAATGTTTCTTTTCAAGCAACTATGGGATACTATATATTTAACTATTACGTCGTTTTAATGCTGATAGTAAACTGTTACATTTTTTTCTATAAATTTTTTTCAATGTTGCAGCAAACTCTGTTTGGTCACGACCGTTGCTCTTAAGTCCAGAATTGCAAGCAGTCGTAGAAGCTGAGAAGGTTGGTTCATATTTTGTTTTTACGCTTTATGTTTTATCACAAGTCGCGAAATTATTGTTACTAATACTCTTTAGCTGTTCACCATAACTATTAATATGCAGAGGCTGTCAGTCATTACAAATGCGCATCCGGGCATTCCCGTGGCTGGTGGAATATCTGGGTATCCGTGTATGATAAAAACATGGCTCATATTATATATCAATTATTGTTATTATTTTTGATCAGCATTACCGTCATTTTGAGGGTAAAAAAATTTGTAAAAGAATAATGACCCTTAATCGGCATATATGCTGCTACTTGGTCGCAAGAAATTTTTGTATGGAATGGAGATTCGAGTTTTTTTTTCGTAAATTGAGACAAAGTTACTTTCAATTCGGTATTTGAGCACTCCAGGTAATTTTTTAATAATCTGTGTATGGTCTTAAAATTAGCCACGCTTGTGTCCAAGTTTGAGCAAACTTCACAAGACAGGAGCTATACCTTCGCATATCATTTGATGTACCTATATTCAAAACTCAAATGCTGGTAAAATCTATAGAGAAGACTTCCGTGACTGCTTAAATAAACTGTTACGCGCGTTAAATTATAATTGCTTCCTGTGCAAGCTGCACTAAAATTTTGCATTTTACACGCACATAACGAAAAAGACAAAATTCCGTCAGATTTATTCAAAAATCAGTAAGGAAGCTATTTTTCCTTCTGCCATTCTGACATCGCCGGTGAAATCACTAACATGGGTTTCGGTAGTACCGAGAGCTTTTTGTTTGAGGTGCTATTCGCTACCCATGTTTTCGCGATAGTCAATGGTGCAAGAGCATTTTGTGGCACATAACGATGTCCGTTCGGGAGGGTAGATGCAATAAAGCATGAAATCATCAAACACGACCCAAATGCTCGGGAGGGTAGATACAATAAAGCATGAAATCATCAAACACGACTTAAATGCTGTAGGGTAGATACAGGTAAAGCACTAGAAGAAAACAGCAAAACACGGGAGTGTAGATGCAATAAAGCATGAAATCATCAAACACAACCTAAATGCTCGGGAGGGAAGATGCAATAAAGCATGAAATCATCAAACACAACCTAAATGCTTGGGGAGGGGATGCAAATAAAGCATGAAATCATCAAACACAACCTAAATGCTCGTAGGGTAGATGCAATAAAGCATGAAATCATCACACACAACCTAAATGCTCGTGAGGGTAGATGCAATAAAGCATTATCATTTAAAGATTATGAATCGGTCGGAGAGAAAAAGCATGAAATCATCAAACACGACCTAAATGCTCGGAGGGGGAAGATGAAAGCATGAAATCATCAAACACAACCTATGTTGTAGCTAGATGCAATAAAGCATGAAATCATCAAACACAACTTAAATGCTTGTAGGTAGATGCAGTAAGCACTAACTCATGAACACAACCTAAATGCTTGGGAGGGTAGATGCAATAAAACATGAATTATTTAAAAATATGTACTGATGCTCGGGAGGGTAGATGCAATAAAGCATGAAATCATCAAACACAACCTAAATGCTCGGTAGGGTAGATGCAATAAAGCACGAAATCATCAAACACAACCTAAATTCTCGGGAGGGTAGATGCAATAAAGCATGAAATCATCAAACACTACCTAAATGCTCCGGAGGGGAGAAGCAATAAAGCATGAAATCATCAAACACGACCTAAATGCTCGGGAGGGTAGATGCAATAAGGGAGTAGGAAAGACGAAATGAAGAGAAGAGAGATAGCATGAAATCATCAAACACGACCTAAATGTTGAAGATAGATGCAGAATACTAAACTATCAAACACAACCAAATGTAGGAAAAAAACACGACCTAAATGCTCGGGAGGGCAGATGCAATAAAGCATGAAATCATCAAACACAACCTAAATGCTCGGGAGGGTAGATGCAATAAAGCATGAAATCATCAAACACAACCTAAATGCTCGGGAGGGTAGATGCAATAAAGCATGAAATCATCAAACACAACCTAAATGCTCGGGAGGGTAGATGCAATAAAGCATGAAATCATCAAACACAACCTAAATGCTCGGGAGGGTAGATGCAATAAAGCATGAAATCATCAAACACGACCTAAATGCTCGGGAGGGTAGATGCAATAAAGCATGAAATCATCAAACACAACCTAAATGCTCGGGAGGGTAGATGCAATAAAGCATGAAATCATCAAACACGACCTAAATGCTCGGGAGGGTAGATGCAATAAAGCATGAAATCATCAAACACAACCTAAATGCTCGGGAGGGTAGATGCAATAAAGCATGAAATCATCAAACACAACCTAAATGCTCGGGAGGGTAGATGCAATAAAGCATGAAATCATCAAACACGACCTAAATGCTCGGTAGATGCAATAAAGCATGAAATCATCAAACACGACTTAAATGCTCGGGAGGGCAGATGCGATAAAGCATGAAATCATCAAACACAACCCAAATACTCGGGAGGGTAGATGCAGAAGCCTTATTTTAACACAACCGTATGCTCGGCAGGTAGACAGTAAAGCTGAAATCATCAAACTGCTAATCGGGAGGGTAGCAGAAGCCTAATCATCAAACACGACCGAAATCGCAGATGCAATAAGACATGAAAGCATCAAACAAACCAATGCTCGGGAGGGTAGATACAATAAAGCGTGAAATCATCAAACACAACCTAAATGCTTGGTAGGGTAGATGATAACAAATATGAAATCATCAAACACGACCGAAATGTTGTAGGGTAGAGCAGAAGCCTTAAAATCTCAATACAACCTAAATGCTCGGGAGGATAGATGCCAAGAAAACATGAAATCATCAAATACAACCGAAATGCTGTGAGGGTAGATGCAATAAAGCATGAAATATTCAGGAAAGGTAGATGCAATAAAGCATGAAATCATCAAACACGACTTAAATGCTCGGGAGGGTAGACGCAATAAAGCATGAAATCATCAAACACAACCGTAATGTCGTAGGGCACGCAATAAAGCATGAAATTATCAAACACAACCTAAATGCTGTAGGGACAACTGAGTAAAACATGAATTATTTAGAGGGTCTAAACGCTCGGGAGGTAGATGGATAAGCACTTAATGATTAAACACGCCTAATGCGTACAGAATATGCCACACTAAAAATCATCAAACACGACTTAAATGCTCGGGAAGATAGATAAAGCATGAAATCATCAAACACAACTAACGGAGGGTACCAATGGAAAAGAATATACAAAAACGGGGAATAGCAATAAAGCATGAAATCATCAAACACAACCTAAATGCTCGGGAGGGTAGATGCAATAAAGCAAGAAATCATCTAAACACAACCTAAATGCTCGGCAGGGTAGATGCAATAAAGCATGAAGTCATCAAACACAACCTAAATGCTCGGGAGGGTAGATGCAATATAGAGCAATACGTAACTGAACGAAGTAAGACCACAT
>JASANE010006814.1:0-16325 GCA_030248225.1 Trileptium ribeirensis
CGTTACTTTATACAATATATGATCAGTTTTATACACGCGAATCTTTGGTACCTACATTATGTGTATGTTTGAATCGGTTTTATTGTTTGTATATTAGCTCTTATGTGTGTGTCCTACCGTATGTACAATATGACTTAAGCTGTTTTCTATATTTTTGACATGTATTGGAATAGATGAGACGCTAGGATTAAGTGGAGGAAAATGGGTAGGGGGATAACCCATGTGTTTACGATGACCCATTTTATTTCGGGCGCTGTCTACATTATCCAAAATGAATTTGGTACCTTTTGATTCAATAATTAAGAAAATAGGGCGCATCCCCCAAGTCAGCTTTACATTTCGAATAATTAAATTGTTAAAAATTATGAAATTTTAGGAGTGTGCCTAAGACCCTGGAAATAGTTAAAATTAAGAGAGTTCTGAAGAATATTTTGTGTGTTAAGGCCTGTTGTATTGTCGTTTATATGTTGCGAGTGTTAGTAATGAGTGCCTTTTGTATTGACACCTAATTAGCGGATATGTGTATGTATATGTGCTGAATCCGCGTCTAAATTTCGGAAAAATGTTTTGAGTTAACAATTCGGTGAATTTCATAAGAAGTCTTTCTCTAGAACAAAAATTAAAATTTAGGTTAAGGAACGGATTTAGAAATTCCAAAAACTGATGGCGTCTCCGGCAACCATTATATTAAAATCTTAGGAGTTAGAGAGGTTTCAGAACTAGGTTTAATTTAGTTCCCGGGAATTGGGCGAGAAAAGTTTATTTAAACCCTTGCGCAGCGAGTGTAAGCAATTTAGTTCCAATCGGTGCTCAAACAATTTGACGCGTGCAAGAATCTTTATAATCGGAGCGTAATCAGCATATCCTGTGAGTAATGTAAGTGTGTGTTTATATGTGTATTTCTATAGATCATAAGTGTTATAATAAACTATCGGGTGAACAATCAATTTACTAATTGAAATTTGTCCGACTGTGTATTCCCTAAGTATAGATAGCGTCGATTCGAGCCTCGATCTTGACAACTAAAAGAGTGTGATCTAACGTGGATAATACGCACCCCAGAACCACGTAGGTTACAATTTGTTGCCGCAAGCCTGGAACTAAAATATCAGGCAAAACATATTTGAATCTTGACTTAGGAAGGTACACGCTGGATTTCACTGCTCCCGCGCAAGCATCTGAAGCAATTATAGAAAAATAATATCGCCGATATACTGGTACACCTCGTAGTTTAAGAAATAGCGTGAATAATCCCGGCCCCTCTGCCATGAGTTTTAATGACGATGGGGATTTGGGAGAAGGGAGTAGTGGCCGAAAGATTATAGAACCCCAATAGGGCCATTGAAATTAAAAATATTCCATTATATTCCGGTAAAATTGGCCATGAATTTCAGGAATGGTTGGGAACATTTGAAAGAATCGTGTTGGCGAATGAATGGAGCGATAATGAAATGACTAGGCTATTGCCAGCTTACTTACGAGATGAGGCGGCTCAAAAATGAGAGTCGATCCTCACTGGCGTTCAGAAAAAACTATAGTCGTGTTCGCATTGCGTTAAAAGAGCTTTTGATTCCTAAGGAAATAACAAATCAGTATAGTTTACACCTAAGAACTCGAACTCAGGCCATTACGGAATCCTTGAAGCTTATGCTCGCGATATCGAACGTCTGGTGCGCAAGGCTTACCCACAATTAGATTCAGATACTCGGGAAGGTGTCGCCGTGGATAACTTTTTAAACGGTCTGAAAGGCAGCATTATTTTTGTGGGCGCCCTGGTCATATCAAGTTTAGCTGCACAGGTAGACAACCAAATTTTTATAGACACTTCCCGAACCCACCAGGCTCCTCACGGGCTCCTAACCACACGCCTCAACCATTTTGGCAAAATAATCGCACCCGGCCAACTGCAGGACTTAGACCAGCCTATAGGAATTATGGGAAATCACAGATTCCTCAGTCAAATTACTGTTATTGGGCTGATCGACAAATAAAAGCGTCGCAAGAGAGCAATGTCGTCAGGTCATGCGTCCTGCTTGTCCAGGACCCAGTCAAAATGCCAGAGACTGACTGGCGCGCAGAAATCCGAAGACTTCGGGAACAAAATGAGAGATTAGCTAACCGTATAATAGAACGTGGCGATGGCAGTAATACCACCCCCTCTGCTATGATGTGTTGTTTGCCAACTGAACTGGAAACAAGTGGATAATGAGCCCGTTACAGTGATGACTTACTGGAAAAATTTAATAGAGGATTCACCAAACACCGACGTGGTTTATTTGGAAACAAATGAGTATTACAGCAGAGAGGAAGCGAGGATCCCGGAATTAACAAACATAGTTTTGGAAAAATTGGATCTAGTGAATATTCTGTCAGCGTTGACATATTACGAACGAGGTTTTTTTGTAGCTGGTCGAAGTTACTGTCGCCTATATACAAGTCAGTTAATTCCTGGTTATATTTCAGAAATATGGGAAGTGAGAATAACCATCACCTGGAGTACTTCGGCAACCCGTTCAACGTTTCGGGTGCAGTGCGTAATGATCCGCGCGGGGAGGACGCACCGAGGTTCACTGCCTATCCACAAAGAAAATCGCTGCAAGCCAGGGAAAAACATAGAGTGGTGGTGGAGGCAGCCGAAACACCTAAGCGTATTTGGGTGTCCCTGGTACAGGAGAAATGCCTCATCGACATGGTTAATGTGTGTCTCCGGCAGGTTGACACACTCGTGCCGATTGACGCGCAGGAGATACGATCTCGAAAAGGATGTATTGTGGTAGTTGCGGGTCAGGCGTTGCGAGGCGAAGTAACGGAATTATGGAATCAAACAATGAGATATGATTGAATGACCACTAATGACAATAAGAGCATATTTGGAAATTTATCGGCACGTCAGCGCAAAAATGTCCATCGTGAATAATTGTGTTTATGCGAATATCCGGTGCAAAATGGTGCAGTATATAATGCCGACTGTATGTTCTATATACAATGTGTATATTGTTGTACTTGTAGTGTTATAAACGCAGGACATATGATCGTGTACTACGCTCTGCATTCTGTCGTATTGTATGTAATATTTGTATACAAATTGGGGTTTGATAAACAGCTTTAGGTTGGAAAATTTGGGGACAAATTTTTTGTGAGCGAGGGGGAACGTGACAAGGTACCATCACGTCCATCAATTCAATAATTCGATTCTTTAGCTAACTGAGAGTCCCGCCCGAATCCGATGTGTCAACGTTACTATCGTATGTATGTATGATGTTGTCTACGAGTGTTTTAATACGATATGATCGAATTGTTTATTTCTGTGCGTATGGAGTGGTGTTAGGGTGTTTACGATATGTGCAATTGTATTGGCTTATTTCAGGCGGTTTTGGTACACGCACCGTTGCAATATGCAGTATGAGTAAATAATAGTAACTACATTATGTGTATGTTTGAATCGGTTTATTGTTTGTATATTAGCTCTTATGTGTGTGTCCTACCGATGATGTATGTACAATATGACTTAAGCTGTGTTCTATATTTTTGACATGTATTGGAATAGATGAGACGCTAGTATTAAGTGGAGGAAAATGGGTAGGGGGGATGACCCATGTATTTACGGATTTTGACACCATTTTATTTCGGGCGCAGTCTACATTATACAAAATGAATTTGGTACCTTTTGATTCAATAATTGAGAAATTAGGGCGCATCCCCCATGTCAGCTTTACATTCCGAATAATTAAATTGTTAAAAATTATGAAATTTTAGGAGTGTGCCTAAGACCCTGGAAATGGTTAAAATTAAGAGAGTTCTGAGGAATATTTTGTGTGTTATGGCCTGTTGTATTGTCGTTTATATGTTGCGAGTGTTAGTAATGAGTGCCTTTTGTATTGACACCTAATTAGCGAATATGTGCATGTATGTGTGCTGAATCCGCGTCTAAATTTCGGAAAAATGTTTTCAGTTGACAATTCGGTGATTTCATAAAAAGTCTTTCTCTAGAACAAAAATTAAAATTTAAGTTAAGGAGCGGATTTAGAAATTCCAAGAACTGATGGCGTCTCTGGCAACGATTATATTAAAATCTTAGGAGTTAGAGAGGTTTCGGAACTAGGTATAATTTAGTGCCCGGGAATTGGGGCGAGAAAAGTTTATTTAAACCCTTGCGCAGCGAGTGTAAGCAATTCAGTTCCAATCGGTGCTCAAACAATTTGACGCGTGCAAGAATCTTTACAATCGGAGCGTAATCAGCATATCCTGTGAGTAATGTAAGTGTGTGTTTATATGTGTATTTCTATAGATCATAAGTGTTATAATAAACTAACGGGTGAACAATCAATTTACTAATTGAAATTTGTCCGACTGTGTATTCCCTAAGCATAAGTAGCGTCGATTCGAGCCTCGATCATGACAACTAAAAAAGTGTGATCTAACGTGGATAATACGTACCCCAGAACCATGTAGGTTACACAGGCATAACGGACACCCGTTCGATATCCGTAGGATATTGGAACAGTGGAATATTTCTATCGTACAGCGCAATTGAGTCATTGGAGTGGGCTAGAATAATGTAACAGGACCATTCCGGTCTGTTACGTTGGCCCGTGCTCTTATTACGGCCCATTATGGGCTTATTGATACCTAAAAATGGCGATAATTGACGCTCCGTCGTGTGGACTGGTTATCCCTTAGCGCCATGGATTCGTATTGCTCGTATAATCTTGTCCGTTGTTATGCCGTATGAAATCTTATACGCTTTTCATGTCGCTGTAATTGCCCGTCGTATATGTTATGTTTTCTTTCGTATTTGTGCGCGTGTTGAATCTACGAGACGTGTCGAAGGATAAAAAATTGAAATAGTGCTAACTTGAATCAATCATAGGAAAACTTCTAGGTTTCTAGGAACTTCAACCAGGTCAGAACTTAAGGGAACCTCCTAAAACATGTGGAGTTGAAACTACGACCGTCCAGAAATTGGAGGCTCCTCGACCTTTCGACCTCCATCAAATGGCAGTGGCTTTTCGTTGGACAGCGAACGGCACCGGCACTAAAATTCGTTGGGGAGTAGCCAAACATCAAAATATTAAATTTACCTAGCACAATTGTAACCTTCCTGGTGATTAAGGTAGGAACAAAACAATTGGAATTGCAAAACAACAACATCGAGTCGTTTCAGCAGCCGAGAATAGCGGTCACGATTTCAACGAACCGTAGCCGGTCAACCAAATCGATCCATAGGTTATCAAGTTATACTATTAATTTCGACTATTATTCATCTGGACAACCGCTGCTTACGCTAGGTTGGGTTGTTATCATCATTTGGTCACCTCGATATATCCCACAATAAATATCTTCTTTCGTTCGACCCCTCCTGAAATTAGGGTGAACCTTAGTCCGTCTTGTTTCCTACGTAACATGCTCAATCTCACTCGTTACTACTGTACTACTGACATATTTCAACTAAATCACCTCAAAATCAACGTGTCTACCGAGTTTACAACTCTTTACAATTTTCTATGAAAGGCCCTATGTCGACCCTTCCGATATCTTTGCGTCGACCAGGCGAATTTATAACCCAAGAGCACCATATAATTTTAGGTTGTCCCTCAGCCTGTGCATGGGACCTGTCGAAAACTTGTTTTTCCTTCTCACTCTTACCAAAATTACCCGATCAGGAGAATCCCTATTGTCCCTCCTATTTCAGGAGCAACTCCAGCAAACATTCTATGCACCATTGTGTAGCCCAGACATTAAGGATTTCAATGAGCCATGGCGGGTTTTGATCCGCACAGTCATTCACCTGCTATAATGCGCCCCAATAGTATATGTCATTTGTTATTGCATATTGCAGTAATCGACATCTACCTTCTCTTCCAATTTGCAAATTAGCATTATTTTTCTACTAGCCTTAAATGGAGGCATGCGATCCGCCTATTCTCGGCGAACACAACAATGTGCGGCGGGTCTTTATCTGACCATCCGTTGACCCGTAATGACCCGCTTAAGTACGCCCCAAAACCGCCTGAGACAGATAGTGGGCACAAAATTTTGAAAATCTTATCCTCAACGCGAAAGTCTAAAAATTATCCCTTATTGTGTTCATCTTGTCGAGACAACTTCAAAAATACCCGGTGGGTCCCGGTCCGCCCTCCCGTTAACTCGGGACATGCACCAATAGCGCCCTACCGTCGTGAAAACTTTCTGTATTACTGCTATTTTAGTACTTTTATAAATCCCCCTCATCGGAATCGGCTTCTTATGACCAGTTCAACGATCGCCCTGGGGCCTGCCGTTAAGCAATTAAGCCAGGAGAGCCTGCCAAAGCTCCCTATAGTAATACATATAAACCCACCCGTGTTGGTCAGGCCTTGATAACAAGCCTAACCGCTTCGTGTTTGGTATCAATCGAACCCTTTCTTCGTCCTGGGACCGAATTTAATCCCAGGTCATTGAAATTCCCCCGGGAACCCCTTGCCCCCACACCCTTCTTGCGCTCAGTTCTGTACTGTTCTTTTTTCTTTTCTGCCTCTCTAGTCGACCTTTTCGGTCGTTCTTTTGTTTGTCGTTGTGTCTGTGTCTTTATTCTTTTCGCGTGTATGTGTCGCTATATATAAAGTGTCGCTATATATGTCGCTATATATTGTGTCGCGTATATATAAATATTATATATAGGTATATACATAATAAAAACAAAGATTTCACTAAATTAGTAAGTTTTACGAATTTAGAAATATATACAGTTATCTAGATATATAGAGGGATAGCGGGTAGGTTCGGAGTCCCGCGGCGGCCCCAGCGGGTCCCAGGCGGGGGTGCCCTTCTGGCGGATGGTTCTCCAGGGGATGCCCCGTCCCTGTCCCCGGGAGCGTCCCGTCCAGTGACCCGTTTCCCCTAGCGATGCTAGAAAGGCGGCTTTTGGTTAAAAATTCCATGCAATTCTCCAACATCCCGACAGATTTCTATGGATGCGTCTGTGGAAATATGTGTTTGCGCTACGGACGTCAGCGAAGATACCAACTACAAAGCGACTTGTTGCCAGACAGATAGGTAAACGTGTAATGTGTGCACGTTTACCTGCGGCAAGTATACGAAATTAGAAGGAAATATGGTACGGGGTTTATGGTATATCATATGCATTTTAGGATTAATATTATCAGATAATATTTTAATAATAATTAATATTTTAAAATATATTTAATATTTCGCTATGAAATAGACCTAAACCGAGATTAAACCAAGTAAAGACAATGGGCGAAATTTCGACCTTCGCCCCAAATTAGCAGAAGTCCCTCCATTGTAATCGCCTCTCTCTAAACAGCCCACTGGTTTACGGTAAGCGCCAATTTCCAAAGTTTTAGAACATTTCAGATTGGCGATCGGAAACGAAATTCAAAAATAAGGGGCGACGACAAAACGCCCCCGATTGGAGGACGCCAAAACTCCCATACCACAATATAGCTGTAAATTTCGAGGTCGGACGTGACGTCCAAAATGGTTGGATCAGTTTGACTTCGACGCCACGGAGTTCGGTCGACTCTACTGACCAGCTCCGTGGTTATAGCTAGTATCATACTTTCAACGTGGCTTTATTGCTTTCGCGCATGGATTTTCTTTTTCATTGATCGAAGGATGGTCGACGAGGAATCCACATGACGTCCCGTGTCATGTGAAGGGGTGGTAGCTGGTGCTCCCCGCCGCGATTAAAGTTGTAAGTGTGGGCGTGGGACCTAGAAAGAACAAGGCGGGGGTTTAATTTCCCAAGCTTAGGTGTATGTATTCGGATTATTTGCAAATGACTGCCCTAAAATTTTGAGGATGACCTTAGCAAATAAGCACCCGTTGAGTTTATTTCTCCGTCCAATGTCCCCATAGTTCCCGAATTGCTATACTAATTGTTTTTCTGGAACTATCCACCTTTCGGTCGAAAGACCTTGTACGAAAATTACGTAGAAATAAATAGTCGAAGTCTCTCTGGTTCCCCGTGATCATAGGTAGAGCACTAAAATAATTTACTTGGATGATGCAAGTCCAATTTTCAAGCCTATTGAGTTGAGTTAGGATTTCATAGAATTTTTGCCTGAGCTGATCACGGTTATAAATTTGATAGGGAATGAGCCTGACTCAGAAAACTGGCTGCAAGAGACATTGGGTCGAACTACGTGCAAAATTTATTAATCTTATTCGAACATTCGGCGTCCGGACCGCGATCGGGTCCGAATGAATCACGTCCTTCGGTAAGGAGGGCCTAGGCCTTCACGGGCCCCACTCTGCCCCGGGCGGGTAACTTAAATTTACTAGTAGGCGAGTTAAAGAAAATTTGGGTATTAAGGCTTGGCGCACGAGCCGGAACATGACCCCAGCCAGGGTCGAAACACAAAATTTTAGGATCGACTAAGTTTGAGCAACGTGCTCCGGGATCCAAATTGGGTGCTTCAGCACCGAATCTTTTTATTGAACGGTTTACCTGTTTCCATGATGCTTGATTTTTGTATGATAATCGTTACTTTATACAATATATGATCAGTTTTATACACGCGAATCTTTGGTACCTGTGCGTGCATATTTAACTCCAGTTCGAATTTTAGGTTGAAACCAATGTTCATAGGATAGGTACGTTGATATTTCACCTCTTGACAACAATACCGACCAGAGATTAGGATTATAACCTCGCCCTTGGCCTCAAACCACACGGTTTCATGCAGTATATCATAGCTAT
Organism: Trileptium ribeirensis; assembly: GCA_030248225.1. NCBI lineage: Eukaryota > Metazoa > Nematoda > Enoplea > Enoplida > Thoracostomopsidae > Trileptium > Trileptium ribeirensis. The sequence continues at coordinate 8,705 of JASANE010006814.1, forward strand.
ACATTAGGACGCGGAGATTTGTGAAATTGTCAGCACTCGCGATAAAATATCGCGCCCTCCAAATGCACCCAAGGTCAGCGTGCAAGCCCCGCGATTCCAACGACGCACATACCTTACAAGAACTACGCCACGAAGGCTTTGCTGAGTTTTTACGGTAATTTTGGCCCCTTTTTTGTCTTTCTCCTTCGGACCATGAATGCATTTGAACGTTAGGAAACACATTCTACCAAAGACCCTTGAAGGGCACTACGTCTTTTGCCGGCTACCTGTACACCCAACCACGTTAAATGCGGATCAAGGGTCATGTGATTTGTTTGTCAGACTGTACGTTGAGAATTTTCTTGTGAGGCTAAATTTCAATAGGGTTATTAAAGCTTATCAGAACCGTCGGTTCAGCGTAAACCCGTGCGTCTCTTTCGAGCCGAGAATACGTCAAACTACGTACACCATAAAAGCACTACGACCCTTTTCACCATCTTAGCAGGTTTGCATGGATAATCAGAATTCATCTCTCGAATGCTCATGGATTGGCAAGTTATTAGTGGGAAACCATACTGGAATAAGTTGCGGGTAGGTAGCCAAGGTTTAGAACCATCCAAAATAATGTCATGAACGGGTTTAAATCAACACATGGGACGAAACATAATTTTAGCACGCCACCCTTTAAAATTCGCTAGGATCTGGGAAAAGCTTTTCCTCAGACCCGATGAGAGCAAAACCCTCAAATTTTTCAGAGCGACTTGATCGCTGCCTTTTTCTTGATTTTTTTTGGTTTTATTTCGGCATTGTATTCAGATTCAGATATATATGTACATTGGGTTCAAGATTTGCATTCAGATTTCTCTCCTTTCCTTCAGATTTCTGTCTCTCTGTCATCATAGGATTTTGTTGCACGATGACAGAGTCTCTCCCTTCTCTTTATCCTTCGGACGGTCCAAAGAAGTATTAAAGTTATCATCGTTCGCGGAAGCACAGTGCAGTGGAAATTGTACTGCATTGCAACATACGACACACGAACAACGACACAACAAAATTTTGGCTTGAGGATCGGAGACATAATGAGGGGTTATGGAAGCAAAGAAGATGCAAAAGATCGGGCCTAAATCTCCAACCCAAATTACCGGTTCATCTTAGGGCATAATCTTGCAAGAATTCATAGGTAGGGAGTAGAGTTTGACGAAATTACCTCAAAATAGAGTGGAAATGTGGTTTTGGACCAAGAGGTGCCCCCATCCGACGCATGAGTGAAATAAGCGTCCCTAAGGACCGTAACCGTCATCTGAGAACAGGCCTACCAGAAAAGTTCGACGGGAACCTCCGCTGCTCAAAACTAACCTCCACGTACCGAGTCAAAATCGGCGAAAGTTGCCCCAACTCAAACTATGTTATTTTGGACCTATTTTGAAATGCGATACCAACCAATCCAAAGGCAGGGAAAATGCTCCCATAAGTTTTGTCGTAGTTCAAGAGTCAAATTACCATGAAAGCCTGTTAAAATTTACCGGTACCTCGGATCAGTAATTATCGAGCGATCCAAAGTTAGCAGAAATTGCCCCTGTGTAAAATATGCCATTTTAGACCAACTTTAAGCACTCATATCTAAACTCTCTTAAGGCGGAGGAATGCCCCTTCGGAACTTTTGGATAGCCCTATGAACGGACTATTCATTGTAATATTTAATTTAATGAAACCAATAGCTTCTACTCAGAAGAACACCATTAAACTTGCCACAAATCGCCCCCCCCCGTTTGTACAGAAAAGTTGTATCAACTTCGAGCCCCTCCGAACTGCACACTGTGAGTATGAGGCTAGGCTCCCAGGTCTTGTTCGCGATCTGTAGTCCCATAGTTGGTCTAACTAAATACCCACCCAGGTTTACAAAATTATTCGCATCCAGTGAGACACGTCGTTACCAACTTTGCCCCAAAATGCCCCTGCGTTATGCATACTTTTGGAACAATTTAGGGCCCTCGTGGCCTAGTCAGTCGTGCAGGGAGGAATGCCCCTCCTAGGTTTTTAGTGAGTAGAATACCCCGGCTTTGCGACGAACTCGGTTAGATTCGGCCTCTCTAGAGGGACCGTCGGAAAATTCAACCTTGAGTACAACGAAACTCCCTTAGGAGTAGGATAAATCCATGACCAGGAGAGAGTCTCCCAGCCATACAAAAATAAAAGGTCATGCATTGAGAAAATGAAATGCCCCTTCGGATATATCATCTCCTTATAGTAAGAACAGGTCATTGATAAGCTTAGTCTCAATCATACTTGGGTTGCGCACTGCACGCTGCGGTGGCGACTCGGATCAATAGAAACATTGTGGTCGTGTTTGGTATCGAGCATCCCGGGGTAGGCCCTACCATTGAAAATTGCAGATAAACCCGGACTCCGGCCACCGGCCCACTACCCGGGAAGACGTAACAGCCATTTATGCTTAAATCAGACCTGTAGTAAAGAAAAAAGGTGTGACTATACGAACCCGCCAACTTACCAAACCCCCAACTGGCCCCCACTGGCCAACTAAAAAGAAAAAGGCGTAACGAAAAGCCAAGGCCTAGGGCAAAATCTCAATAACCCTTGCCCCTAACTGTTAGGTAACACGGGGAATAGGAAAAAGGGGAGAAGGCATCAGCCTGTCACCCGAGCTTCGAAAGCTCTGAACTGTCAAGCAGCGAAACTCGTCGCACCGAGTAAATGAACGCACCACGATACACCTCCCCGCGAGTGTCGCAAGCCACATATCGCGTACCGTGGTACAAACACCCAGTCGCACTTTTGCTTATAAACCCAAAACATAGACTACCAATATTAAAATGCTTAGTATATAGGCAATTGAAAAGATATTGTGGAAAGGAAACGTTCCACATCGCTAGGATCGCCCCACAAGGCGTAGAAAATCCCAAGAAAGCGATCCGATAAAAAAATGGCGTGACCATGGTCGCTGCATTCCCGAGCTCAAGGGAAAGTTAGGGTAGGAATACCCATGTTTGTGATTCAGTGGATCAGCCCTCGCCGTGAGGCGTTATACCAGACGATCGACACGTCCCCGTGATACAGGAGTATCCCCGAGGATTTATCCCAGGATCGCGGGATTGAAATATCCAATTGACCACGGTTGATCCATCGACGTCCACAAACAGCCTATCCCGGCGAACCCTCAAAGATCGCCCGACCCGATAACCCCGAGGCATCTCACCCTTATTACCCGTTACGTGTCAATAGTTACGTCGATTATGTACGTAACCATTTTATAGTCAATAACCAACAGGATAGTCGAATAGTTAATACATATTGAAATTACACACATTCAAACTTATCGATGCGGGATCGAAACTCAGCTAGGGAAATGACGGGTTCCTGTGGAACTTTTTGATCCTCATCGCCCAGTATCGCCCAAAAGGGAAAACCTTTTGATCCCAGCGGTCACCCCTTATTTTTAGAACATCGACCCACAAGAACGATTAAGCTCCATAAGCTTTATAGGTCGGAGACATGCTCCGACCGTCCACAAATTGCAAAACGATCTGTTATCGAATACGGTCGTCAGCACATCTTGAAGCGCTGAACATGATAGGGAGTTCGAAGCTTAATAGTCGAACTAAAATCTCAGTTTGACAAGAGGAAGATTTAACACTGCCCCATGGTCATTCCTTGCATAATTGCTTGTGTACCCCTTTCCCCCTAGCGGGAGCGAATCCACATTAAATGGAAGGTACGGCGTATGGAGCGGTGCAGCCCTCGCCGTTTTGATTGTTACATTGTCTTAAGCTCACGCTTCAGAAAACGTATTCCTTAATGCACCGGATTGCACCGTTGTAGACTCCGTGGCTCGTAATGCTTGTCGCGCCCCAAAGCGTTCATGGATCAAACATACCGTGCAAACATACGGTTTGTCAAACATATTAGGATACTAATTATAACGATTGCTTAATAATCGTATCTGAAACCGGAGTACCCAAACTTGTCCATCGTATTAGTTACATAGCTGTCCGGGAACCAAGGGATTTACTAGGGAACTATGGTTCATACATTACTGGTTCACGATTGAAGATAATTTTCATATCAGACTCATTAGGCGAATTAATCTTCGAACTAAGGAACTTTACCCACCTATGATATGTTGTCGCAGTTGTACCATACATGGTATTGTATTGTCATTTTCGTACATACTATTTATGTCATTGTCGTTGTCCATTATTTTTGGCATGCACTTTGTCCGTCCTACATCGCTGCATTCAGAGCGAGCAGTAGTCCCCGAATTTTTCTCCGCCCTTGGACCTCAAACACCCCCGCCACGCTCAGACGGTATTTAAACTGGGAAGCTCGATACAGCTCGTATTTTTCTTGGCCCAACAGCTAACGAGTCACTTAGTGTAAAAGACAAAGGAAACAACCCGAAGTGAACGCCAATTGTGTTTGCATAACTCGATTATTACGATGTGACCAATTTTGTATTACCCGATATCATCATGTAATAACCCCATCACTGTTATAGTCGCTGTACTATATCTCATGCTTTACTCGTGTAAATTTTTGCAATAAACTAAAGAGAAAATCGACCCCAGTCTGTCTAGTGTTCGTTTTTTGGCAGCGGTTACATGTCTTAAACGTTTTGTCCTGTCCACCGACCAGCGTCCCAGGCCGGGGGCTTGCAGGGATCAAGCCTCGACGTGTGCCGCTTGTCTCCTATGCTAACTCAAAGAAAAAGGGAAACAGGGAAAGAAACTAGAACAAGGTCCACCGAAATTGTCAAACGTATCACGCTCACGTAAATCGATCGCTACCGACCGTTATAAAATTTACTCAATCAAATTACATCGGTGACACAAAGCAATCGATTACCGAAACACGACAAAATTATCCTTTAGGGCCACGAATCCGACTATAAACCTTCAGGATACCGTCGGAGCCCTGTGGGGGCCACATTGGTCAAACCTTTAAGCTGAGTGAAATCACGCCCGGAGAGACTAAACGAGAAACAAATTTCGCCTAAGTTAGCATCTCCCTTCAATTCATCCTAAACAACTCATATTTATCTCGAATAAGCGAGAAATCCAAACTGCCTCCAGGTGAGATCGAAATAGGGAATATTGGCATGTCACTATGACCTGTGAGCAGGTGTCAGTGTCAGCCTCCCTGGGGGACTTCAGTTATCATACCATAAACTAGACACGTGCGCAACCAAACGGGCGGGGTCCGAACACACCTCGGGAAGTGCGCCTGCGGCCTGGTAAGCTCCATAGCTTTTTGGGTCTGACCAAGAGAAATCACTAAACGGGCAAAACAGCGAGTTTTTAGGTCCACCCTCGAGGTTATGATAGCCAGGGTTGTATGGGCATGGTGTTAGGAAATTGCGCCATGCAGCTGCGCCCCGTTATTACATAAAAGATCTGCATTTCGTTTCGTTAGGCATAATGCTTTGAATGATTAGGATCATCAATCAACTCAACTGGCATTGGGCATATCAGTCTTTAAGACCCTTGTTTTGCCTAGGTATTTCATGTAGTAACTAAAACAGCCATGTTGAAATTTAGTAACGGGTAAGGTTGTTTTTCTGCAAAAGCCGTAACAAACGCCGTCAAGGAGGCAGTATTTATTCCGATAGCAAACAGCATGCATGTGTGGCATAGAGACGCTCCCAGGTTTCAGGGGTTAGTGGGGGTCGGAGGACGTCTCAGTGGAGGTGGAACAGTGCGGACTCTTGGGGATGGGGAAGGTCCTCCAGGGGGCGCTGACAAACCTTTGACTACCTCTACCTCCTTTGCAGAATGTTTTGAAAATATTTGGGAAAATTGTATGAAAATCAACGAAAATGGGCGGAAGACCCGGAGCACGAGGGGACGGGGTAACCCAGAGGCACACGGGAGAAGGAGAGGGTCCGAGGCCTCAGGAGGTTAGCCGCCTGAATCCCTGCTTCAGCATGTATGATATGTGGCATGTACAATGAATTAGCGATGCAGTGGACTTTATCGTTTTTGCAAGTTCTATGATAATAGCTCAGCTCTTGGCAAATATTTGTATCAGTCACTAGCAAATATTTGCATTAGTCTTGTTGATATTAGCAAATATTTCCGAACTATATTGAAAAAGATCCTGTGCCAAATGTTTGCGGAGTTTCTTCTTATTCTATAAACGATCCAAATAACCCTGGCGGCTTTATCGTATCGGTCTAGCCAATATTTGATACTATATCACTAACATCTGAATCCTCCACTAACATAACGAAAATCCTGCCTGGAACTATTTATACAGCACCCAATTTTTTCCAAAAATCTATTGGTCGGAACCTTTCTATTCCGCATAAATTCTATTTAACATGAAACTATTAATACGCAATTTTTTCAAAAATCTATCGGCTTGAACATTTCTATTTCACACAGATTCTAATATAAACTATTCTGTACGAAATCTCATGTTTATACTCTCGCGTTTTGCAGATATACTGGGAAACAGCCTAAAATTTGTAGTGATCGTACATACTCGCTACTTATATTTGCTGCGCGAATATCTTCGCTTCATTGGAAATGATGTACTATGTACTAGGACCAGTTCTGGCCCTAAGGGATCCCAGCTGCACCACTATTTTCTCAGCGTGTGGTGCCCGGACAACCCCGGCTTCCACGACTCCCCGGTGATCTACGCGATGACCTAAGGGAACCGCTTAGCTTAGCAGGCTGCCGGCGGGTTAACCAGGGTGTTCGGCCTGGCCCCTATAATGGCCCACGTGTCTAATGGTATGAGGTCCCCCGAGGGAGAGTCAGCCCTTAAGCCTGCTCACAGGTAGTAAGGCTGACTCGCCTTTCCCTCATAATCCATTGGATTCCCTAAGTGGGGTTCTCTGATCCCAGTATAGCTGGAGTAAAGTTCCCCCGTTTATCGCATTAGAAGGTAGATCCCCAAGCTAAAGGCTACTGGTGAATGCCCGGTCCTGATCCTAATAGCGGCCCAGTTTTGGTTGTGACTCCTTACGGTATTCCTTATCCTAATCCTAGCACACTTTACCTAGTAACCCAAACAACACTAGGGCATTGAGGCGAGGGCCCCAATCCCTTGAAGGTCAAGATCCGAAATACTAGTGTAATATGTTAGGTGGCGAACTACGCAAAGCAGTGGTTGGCTATGCGGCTCTTGCGGCGGGGACGCTTTTGATAACGCACGCAACCACAGAGATTGTGCGGGGTACGGAAGGTTGCCAGCTTGGGCCTTAGAGCAGGTTCACGAGGGTGAGCCTGTGTCAGCGGATGAGATCGGCACGACGCGGGGTGGTGCTAAGTCTGCTCGCTATAACGTAGGATCCACCTAGTTTCAAAGTCCTTAAAGGCTTCATTCGAAAATGATTTCTGAAACTCTCGCTGGGGTCAGAAAGTTAGGTCAAACTCCGAACTGCTTTAGTAAATTTGACACGGATTAACTCGTTTACTGTCGAGCTAAATCTTTTGCACACATTATACACACCGCCCAATTGGGGCGTACGGCACTCTATAATATACAACATTTATAATTCGACGATAATTGAGCCAATACTAGCGTCAGGTACCCTACTAGATACCCTAAGGTACAATGCTACGTTGTCTTCCCGTACTATACCTCAAAACCTTCGTTCAATTAAAAGCCCGACAAATTT